>CAUYQG010287750.1:0-28613 GCA_963574415.1 Tarsius wallacei | reverse complement strand
GTCTCACTCTGTCATCCAGACTGGAGTGCAGTGGCCGCTCCCGGCCACTGCAGCCTCGACCTGCTGGGCTCCGGCGATCCTTCCGCCTCAGCCTTCCAAGTAGCTGGAGCCAGAGGCGCATGCTACCATGCCCGGCAGATTTTTGATTTATTGTAGAGATGATGTCTCGCCAAGTTGCCCAGGCGAGTCTTGAACCCATGGGCTCAGGCAATCCACTCACCTCAGCCTCCCAAAGTGCTGGGATTACAGGCTGAGCCACTGAGCCCGGCTAGTTATGTACATTTTAAAAAGACATACTGCTATTGCACACTTAGTAGACTACAGCATAGTGTAAATGTAACTTTTGTGTGCACTGGGAAACCTGAAAATTCATGTGACTCACTGTATTGCAATAGTCTGGAGCTAAACCTGAATAATATCTCCAAGGAATGCTCTCCATCAGACTGTGAGACTCTTTTTTTTTTTTTAATGTCAGTGTCTCACTCTGTTGCCCAGGCTGGAGTGCAATGGTATGGTCATAGCTCACCAAAACCTTGAACACCTGGGCTCGGCCTCCTGGGTAGCTGGGACTACAGGTGTGAGCCACCATACCTGCCTAATTTTTGATTTGTAGAGATGTCTTGCTATGTTGCCCAGGCTGGTCTTGAACTCCTGGGCTCAAGTTATCCTCCCTCTTCAGCCTCCCAAAGTGTTGGGATTACAGGTGTGAGCCACTGCACCTGGCTAGACTGTGAGATTCTTAAGCATAGACTTTCTGCGCAGCTTTGGAGATACTGTCCTGTGGCAGACAAGACAGAACTGTTTCACAGCATGTGCATTCTAGCGGAGAAGACAAATATTCAAATAGTCACGAGTGTGCAAAGTGCTGCCACAGAGCGGGAGTGCAGTGGGGCATGACGGGAGCTTTGGACCTTGTCTGGACACATCACAGAAGTCTTTTTCTAAGGAAGTGATGTGACTTCAGGGTGAAACCTGAAGGACGTGTAGGCGTGACTAAGCAAAGAGAGGGACGAGTTCCAGGTAGAGAAAACTGCAGAACGAGGTGGCTTTGGGCAAGTTACTCATCTTCTCTGTGCTTCTGTTTCTCCATCTGTAAAATGGGACTAATATAACCATAGGACTTGTTGTGGACATAGACTGTATTTAAGTCACCACCTTCTAATTAATATTTCTGAAATGAAGCCTAATGAGCTCATTCAGGTTGGTTTCTAGGTCCAAGCTTATATATTGACTTGCTGAATGTGTGGATATACTTACTGTACTTCTCCTGTAACCTGCTCTTTACCTGCCCTAAAGCCTTTTTGGGTTTTTATTTTTATTTTTATTTTTTTAATTTTTTTTTGGAGTTGGAGTCTCACTCTGTTGCCCAGGCTGGAGTGCAGTGGCATGCTCATGGCCACCCCAGCATTGACCTACTGGGCTCCAGCAATCCTTCTGCCTCGGCCTTCCAAGTAGCCAGAACTACTGTGCCCAGCTAATTATTGATTTATTGTAGAGACGAGGTCTCACCAAGTTGCCAGGGCTGGTCTTGAAGCCGTGGGCTCAGGCAGTCCACTTGCCTTGGCCTCCCAAAGTGCTGGGATTACAGGCTGAGCCACCAAGCCCGGTCAGCCTCTTGTGTTTTAATGACAAGAACTGTGTTTTGTTTTGCCTTTTCATTTGCTTGTTTTAATTAGAGAGATCAGACTCCGCCTTTCATTGCTGTATATGTCTCATGGTATATCAGACTTCTTAGGTCAATGTGTGTTATCCATTAGTGCTTTCACCTTCGAGAAATAGAAAAGCCACCTCCATGCCTTAAACACACAGGTGCTTTTTAAGTTTTATTTCTGATAGCAAGAGGTCGGGGGCAAGGCTGACTCCAGTACTGGTTAAGCGAGCAGCTCAGCAAAGACATCAGGGACCCAAGTTCATTTTATCTTCCTGCTTTGGTATCCTCAGGACAGGCTTGCCTGCTGGCACCCCCTGGTCTCAGGTTATCTGTTGCATTTCCAGGTGCCACAGGTAGACACCAGAATGTCTGGCTGAGGATGTTTCTTTATGTGTTTTTATTTATCAGTGAACATTTGGGTGGTTTCCACTATTTGTCTATTTTGAGTAACACTGCTTGATGTACAATAAATTCTTTTTTAAAATATAGCATAGGCCGGGATCGGTGGCTCAGCCTGTGATCCCAGCACTTTGGGAGGCCGAGGAGAGTGGATTGCCTGAGCCCGTGGGTTCGAGACCAACCCAGGCAACTTGGCAAGACCTCATGTCTACAATAAATCAATGCACATGCCTGTAGTTCCAGCTACTTGGAAGACTGTGGCAGAGGGATCGCCAGAGCCCAGCGGGTGGACACTGGGGTGGCCATGAGTGTGCCACTGCACTCCAGCCGGGATGACAGAGTGAGACTCCAACTCAAAAATAAATAAAAATAATAACACAGCATAATTTCATTAATATATAGGCCAAATATTGTTGCAATTAAATTTCTATTTTTAGCATCATTTGCTGTAATGAAATTCTAGTATTTGAAATATTTTGGACCACTAGCTTGATGTTTAATGGGATTTGATTCCATTGTAAAGAAAATGTGAACCAAATAAGTGAAAGGGATCTTAGAAGTAATTTTATTCCACCTCTATTTTGAAGATGTTCTGGATTTCCAGGATCAGAGAGCTAAGTCACATTAAATAGTTAAAGGTGAATTAAAGTATACCTTCGTCTCAAATTCAAATAGAGTTACTGTGTATATCTTTTGCCTCTGGCATTACTCTATTTTGACTGTAGCTATGTAGACAAAAAGAAGTATAGAACTGGGATTGTTTAGATATCCAAGTAATTGAAGAAAGTGAACTCCTGCTTGAATCTGGGCAACTTTATTACTTATTTTTCAGGTGTTTGCTTTAGCTGCACACTTCACGTGTTAGTGTTCAAACCCACCAGTGGAATTTGGTTGCTCACACTCTGTTTTCTGATTTTTATCACCAGTGGCTTCACAGTTGTGTACAGTAATGTCTGCTGAGAGGCAGAGGAAGTAGCCTGCTGGGAAACGCACCAGAATGGGAGTGAGAGTTCCTTGTATGGCTTTACTTTGCCCTTGACTCCCAACCATTGGGGTGTTTCCTTGTCCTGAAACACGTTTGTGTTAGTCACAACAGGTTCACAACTGGCAGACAGGTAATCCCTGAAAGAGCAAATCCCAGTCGAACCAGAAAACTGGGTCTTATTTCCTTAATTGGAGCCTGGCTTAGAATCAGATATTGAACTGAAAGGAAAGTGTTAGCCATTAGAAAAGAATTTAAATTACTGACCTGTCCATATTTAGAATTTCTTGCAGTCATCTCCACTGTGTGTAACACTGAAATCCTTTGTGGTTGTCTGCTGCAAAAATGAATCTTTGACCTGGCAACTTTAAATGCTTTTGACACCACTGGGAATTTTGAGAATTCTTAATTTAATCTGTGCTTGTCCTGGGTGGGGGTGGGGAGGAGGGAGAAGGCACAGCCTTTTACATTGAAGGTTATACTGTACATAAGCAGAGGCCTCAGCTTCTGGGACTTAAATGTTTATCAGGTAGTGACTATTGACACAATAAATATCATATTCTAACTTATTTCTGGAGGCAGTAAAGAACCAGCCAAGCACTGAGATGAGTGGGAGGTGACTGGCGGCCAGGGCCCTGTCGCTCTGAGTATAACAGTGTGCCGCAGGTGAAGGAGTGTTTTATCAGCATGGGAAGAAGGAGGCCAAGTCCCTGCTGCTGACTTGAGCTTCCTCTGCACTGGCCTGTGGTGAGGTTAGGATGCAAACTGCTTTTCTTTCCTTCCCCACCCCAGTCTCCATGGGTTATCGCTCTTTAATTTAACTGATTCTTGTTCTCTTGGTAATTACTTAGCTCTTGTCAAGCAGGAACTTGTCCTGCCAAAGAGAACAGGAAGATCACTTTACCGGGCCCTATGGTTCCCTGTCTATGCAACCTCTGTAGCTCTTTCTCTCGAAGACTTATGGTGTTTAGACTCACACATCTCCCTGAAGGGAAGGAGGAGGCATTCAAGCAGAAATACACTTAAGTCAGCAGTTTTCTCAACAACCAGGGATTTTTGAGTTCTCGGTGCAACCTTCTACTGATTCACCGTGCATGTTTCTTGTCTGTGCCTCTGTTTTCCAGTTGGGAAAATGGGGATATCCTTGACTCCAGAGGAGAGCGGTGAAGATCTAACAGGCTGGCTGCATTAAGGGGAGAGAGGGGGCCTCCCCTCAGCAGGGAAGCGCATCATCCTCCTTGTTCACGGAGTGCTGTCTGTGTGCAGGGCGTTTATGGGAGAGGATGAGAAGAGGTGTGAGACTGAATTTCTTCCCTTAGTGAGTTAAAAATATCACCAAGGAGCTATGACATGCACAAAAAGAGAAGCATGTCAGTATATGTTCAGCTTTCGACTTCAGATGAGTAGCAGGCATAATATGGCGAAGAGAACCAGTGAAGTGTTTCAGACAGTGACTCAAGGAGTGCTTGTCCCTTTGTAGGGACACCACAGTCCAGAATCAGTCTATTAAATGGGGACTGATGTTCTCTTATGCTTTTCTAGATTCAGTGGTTCTCATACACTATAACAAATGCTTTTATTTAGTTGAGGAAAAAGTATTTTTCAAAAAGTGAGACAAAACAGAATATGGGATATCCTGTGTCTCCTGATAGACTCAGTAGCACCTGTAAAGTAACCTTGCTGTCATCCTGGGTTTGATGAAACCTCTAGGTCTTACTACATATTTATAGGAAATCAAGGAACAGAGAAACATGGTAAATGTTTTCTTAGGGGATGGAATCTGCAAATTCCAAACTGCAGGTGCTTTACAGGATAAACCAGTTTCTTCAACAAATAAATCATAAGATGAAAACGTCCCTAAGGATAAAAAGAAACTTAAGAGATGAATGAACCAGTAGTTGTACACGGAGCTGATTCAGACAAACAAAATGAAGAAAAAAATGTGAGGCAGTCTGGAGATGTAGATATTGACTGATTATTTGATAGTATTAAGAAATTTATTATTACTTATTTTAAGTGTGACAGTGGTATTGTGGATTTGTTTTTAAAGACTGTCCTGAGCTAAATGTGTTGGCTCATGCCTGTAGTTCCAACAACTTGGGAGGCTGAGGCAGGAGGATTGATTGAGCCCCAGAGGTCGAGACTGCAGTGAGCTATGATCACACCACTGCACTCCAGTCTGGGGAACAGAGTGAGATCTTAGCTCTTAAAAAAATACCTTAGAGAGAGATATATTGAAATATTTACATATGAAGAGCAGTGGTATCTGGGACTTGCTTCAAAATAATCCAAGCAAGAGAGTGGATGGAAATATTGGTGAGACAGGAGAAGCTGGGTGTTAGATAAAGTAGGTTCACTATACTGTTCTACTGTGTATCATGTTTGAAAATTTCCAAATATAGAGTTAAGAATTTTTAATTTTAAAGATGAGTGAGATATCTTGACAGAAGGTGGATTAGTGGTTGCCTGGAGCCAGGGCCGAAGGGTGGCCTGGCTGCAAAGGGGGTTCAAGGACTCTTTTGGGGTGATAGAAATGTTCTGTCTTGATTGTGGTGCTATTTACAATGGATGTATGCATTTAAACTCATCAAACTGTTAATTTTAAATGAGTGCATTTTATTGTATGTAAATTATACTGTAATAAGATTAAACATTAATTAAAATTAGTAAAAAGGATTTTTATGTGTTTTACACATAGTGTCAAGTCAATAATTTCAGAGGTCCAGGCCACAGGGATTATCTGACTTGTGCCACATCTTTTTTTCTTCCCACTTTTAATTAACTTTTGTCTTTCATACCTCTGATTTTGCTGTAGCATCTCTGATGTCTCCTGGCAGCTGTAGAGCCAACTTGAATTTTGTGGTATGTTTATTCATATGTTTATCATCCAAAAGGATATACATTTTAATGCTAGAAGAAATTATCCTAGGAAGACATCTACTTTTGTAATAATGATAATGATAATTTTTCAAGCATTGAATTGGCTGTGTTATAATAGTTATACTGTCACTAAGAGTATACCTGAGTGGAAAACAATTCAGTTGGATACTAATTTTGGTTTGTTTTTCATTCAATCTACCAACTCAGTCAGTCAGCCAATCAGCATTCATTGAATGTATGCTTTGTAACATCTGCTTCTGGGCTTATGAGAATGAATATGACACATTCCTACCCTTAAGGGTATAACTTTCAGGGTGGGAAGATAGCTGTGTATACTTATAGTTTCAGCAGTATGATAAATGCCATGATCAAGGGGGGTACAAGATACAGTGGGCCACATTTAAACAGTGTCCTCTTCCCCCCTTTCCCCTTCCTTCCTAGCTCCCTTAACAAAGTCAATTAATCAACTGTCAGGCAATTTGAGAAGGACAGTTGGAACAGAAGGAAATTTCTCTTGACTGCTGTAAATTTGTTTTCTTTTAGATCGCAAGTGCAGAGTTAAGGTTTTCTTGTTGTTCAGTTCACAGAACATTAAATAGACACTGCAAGGTCCCCTCTTGTTTTATTAGTTTCCACATTTTTCATCTCTTCTCCCATTTTTCCATCCCCACTCCCATCTTTTCCAGTGTGTTTAATATTTATCCTTGAATATGTATGTATCCTTGCATGATGTGTTAAAAGTTGTATTACATAATAATTCTCATTCTGATCCTTTTTTCATTTAAAATTATGTTTTTAAGTTCTATTCATGTTGTGTGAATATGTTGCTTTTTTTCAGTTAGTTGAGGAAAAGTATTTATCGAAAAGTGAGACAAAGACTATGGGACATTATATGTCTCCTGATAGGTGTACACAATAGCACTTGTAAATAATAGCACTTGTAAAGTAGCCTTGCTGACTAATATAGATTTTGAGTTTGATAAAACCTTTAGGTCTTATTTTATCACTTGTACCTACCACATTTTATCTGTTCCCTTAGTGATGGACATCTAGTTTGTTCCCTAACTCCCTGCATCGCAAACAATGCTGTGATGAAAATCATCACATATGTCTTCTTAGGGACTTTCACAAGAGGATCTCTGGCTAAATAACAAGTATTTGTTGTTGGGTCATGGAGTATACTCATACTCAGTCTCACTAAGTGTTGCATACTTGCTTCATTTATATTCCCACTACTAAGTGCAGCTGTTAGTATCTGACTTTAAAATTTTTGTCAGTTTGGCAGATGTAGCGTGTTACCTTGTTTTAACTCATATTTTCCTGATTACTAGTGAGGATGAGGATTTCTGTATATACTAGTTAGTCTTTGGATTTTCCTCTTATGAATTACCTAATCATGTTTTCCCATTTTTCCAGTAGAGCTCCTCATGTATTTTAGCTGGTTTGTTTTTTTTTGTTTTTTGTATTTTTTTTTGTTTTGTTTTGTTTTTTTGAGTTGGAGTCTCACTCTGTCACCCAGACTAGAGTGCAGTGGCCGCTCCCGGCCACTGCAGCCTCGACCTGCTGGGCTCCGGTGATCCTTCCAAGTAGCTGGAACTACAGGCGTGCGCTACCATGCCCGGCTAATTTTTGCTTTATTATAGAGATGAGGTCTCGCCAAGTTGCCCAGGCGGGTCTCGAACCTGCGGGCTTAGGCAATCCACTCACCTCAGCCTCCCAAAGCGCTGGGATTACAGGCTGAGCCACCGAGCCCAGCTTTTTTTTGGTTTTTTAAATTGGAGTCTCACTCTGTCACCCAGGCTGGAGTGCAGTGCTACCACAGCCTCGACCTGCTGGGCTCAGGTGATCCTTCTGCCTCAGCCTTCCAGGAAGCTGGAACCATAAGCATGTACCACCACACCCGGCTAATTTTTTAAAAATTTTTTGTAGAGATGAGGTGTCACCAAGTTGCCCAGGCTGGTCTCAAACCCCTGGGATTACAGGCATGAGCCACTGCACCCCGCCCATATTCTAGCTATTAATCCTAAGCCAGTTATAAATGTTGCAGATGTCTCCTCTTGTCCCTCACCCACCTGTTAACTTTGTTCATAGGCTCATAGTGTCCTTTATTCAGCAGAAATCCTTCATTTTGATACAGACATTTCCTTTGGTTTTTTCCATTTATAAATATTTGTGCTTTTTGGTGTCTAAGAAATCTTTTTCCGTCCTCAGGGCACTAAGAAATTGTTCTGCATTTTCTTTCTTGGGTTTATATGTGTCTCTTTAATTTATGTCTCCAGCTTGACCTTTTCACTGATCTCTAAGTTTGTGTACCGACTGCCTATCTGACATCACCACCTAAATAGCCCATAGTTATCTTAAACTTAGCATTGCTAAAACAAATCTTTTTATTTTTATCCCTTCCCCATTAAAAAAAACACAAAAGACAAAAATATATGTTCTTCTCCAAGTCTTTATTGATCTAAGTACAGGCATCCCGTGGTGTCTGTGGGGTATTGATTCCAGGATCATAACCCGGATACCAAGATCCATGGATATTCAAGTCCTTTATATAAAATGGCATCATATTTGCATACAACCTACACATAAGCTCCTGTATACTTTAAATAATATCTAGATTACATATAATACCTAATACAATGTAAGTGCTGTGCAAACAGTTGTTATACCCTGTTGTTTAGGGAATAATGACAAGAAAAAGTCTGTACATGTTCAGTATAGACGCAGGTATCCTTTCTTTTCCCAATATTTTTGATAAGTGATTGGTTGAATCCACAGATGTGGAGCCCACAGATTTGGAGGGCTGACTATACATGGTGCCACCACCTATCCTATAGCTCAAGCCAAAAGCCTAGGAATCATCTTTGCTTCTTTCCTTGTTCATGTTCTCCATGTTCAGTCTATCAGCAAGTTCTGTTTACTCTCCTGAAATTTCTTGAATCTGTTCTTGGCTCTTCATCTCCACCTGCTACTGCCCTAACCCCAGTCACCATCATCTGTCCTCTGGAGTATGGCAGTGTCTTTCCACCAGTCCCCCTACCTTCCCGCAATCCATCGGCAGCCAGTGAAACCTTTTACAAACACTTTTACAAACTTTTACAAAAAAGGTGATCAAAGAGCATCACCTTTACTTAAAAAGAAACCTTTGAACATTTCCAATTACAGAATAGAATGCAAACTCTCTACTTTTACTTCAAAACCCCCATGACGTGGCCCTGTGCATCTGGCCCGCCTCGTCTCTTGATCTCTCCCTTACTCTGCTCCAGTCAAATAGGTCTGTTCTCTGTTTTGCACCAAGCCTGTTTCTTCCTCAGGGCATTTGCATGTAGCTTCCTGACCTGGAATGTTCTGCCCCTATCTGCTTGCATGGCTGATTTTTTTCTTGTCTCTCTGTTCTCAACAGGGATGTTGCCCCCCATGTAGCCTTCCCTAGCCGCTCAGAGTGAGTGCCCTGCCCTCGCCAGTCTCTGTCTTGTTTTTGCATAGTCATTATTACTCTCTGTTGTTGTGTGGCTTGCTTATTGTATTTGTTCATTGTGTCACCACCTCACCCCAGCTTTATGGCTGGCTTTGCTAGATAGAGCACCAGGTCTGTCTCGTTCTCTCGTTCACAGTTGAGTTCATGTTTGCTCTCGTTCACAGTTGAGTTCATGTTTGCGGCAGTGCTCTAGCATTCAGTGGCAGTTAGTAAATATCTTTTGCATGAATGAATGGGCTTCAGAGGCAATGTCCCTGCAGCAAAGCGAGTCCTGTGTGGCCCATATGCTGCCAGATGGAGGAACTGCATTTTGTTCTTCAGTGAGAGGAAGGCAGCTGTCATCTCAGAGTTTTAGATTTGAATCTGGCTCTGCCACTTACTGGTTTTGAGACCTATCTTCCTTAGGTGTGTTTTTTTCATTTCTAGAATGGTGTTTTGTGAGGACTAGATGAGATGACTTATGAAAACGCCCCCTGACA
Organism: Tarsius wallacei; assembly: GCA_963574415.1. Classification (NCBI taxonomy): domain Eukaryota; kingdom Metazoa; phylum Chordata; class Mammalia; order Primates; family Tarsiidae; genus Tarsius; species Tarsius wallacei. Next base: position 18,744 of record CAUYQG010287750.1, on the reverse strand, counting down.
CACAGCAGACATGTGGCAGTCAGAGGGTGTGCCTCTTCTCAGCTCAGGACCAGGCTGCCTCCCTTGGCTCGGAAGCTCATCACCTCCTCTGGGCGGGCTCCTCGACACAGGGCTGAAGAACAAACACTGTGCTTAACACAGTGATGCTGATTGGTTTGGTTATGCTCTGTACATGCTAAGCCAATGTTGTTAAAATTGCGCAGATGGATAATGGTTCTTTTTCTACTGAGAGAGTGGGGGAGAGCAGCTGGCAGCCAGGGATAGCACTTGATGGCAATTCAAGGTACTCCATGGAGCCCTAAAATGACCCAGCCAGGCTTGCCCTTCCTAGTCATGTTATATGTGCTCCGTTTTTCTGCTCTTCTTCCTCCCTGCACTGTCCCTTGGCCTCCTTTCCTCCCTGTGTCCTGCTCCTTGGCTTTGCTCGTGGCCAAGTTGAGAGTGTCACTGTGGACCCGCACTTAGGGCGAAGGTTCTTGCTAGCCCCATGCAGGTCATCAAAACAGCCGATAATGTAGGTCGAGAGACGTCATAGAAAGATTTTTGCCTGTCAGCAGGCTACACAGAGTAGCTTCTGAAGGAACAGATTTGCTTGTATGTATGGTCCGTCTAGGCTCAAGAGAGATTCGGCAGAGCATTTTGTTAAATGTACCTTAAAACAGTACTTTTTTTCCATCACAAATCTAACTATTAAAATGTCTAATGGAAAAAAATTGGACCAGCAAGACAGATGGATACTTGTCCTGGTTAAGTGTGATACTGAGCGAGTTTTTTAATTTTTCTTCAGATGCCTATGATATATACCCCATGTTTATTATAATTTCTCAGCGATATGAAAAGCTAGCTTTAACATTTCCATCACACATTTATTCCTGAGGCATACATTAAATTGTCCTTGCTCTAGGTTTCTGTCTGCTCTAGCCTGAAATCTCTATTAGTTTAATTCCCCCTTTGCCACACCCTGGTGTTAGGGGTCCACAGCCCCACACTGTGCTGCTGCCCTGGGCTGTCTCCAGACCTGCTGAGTTTCAGAAGCAGCAGGAATTCCATGGTGAAATGTCTTCAGCTTTCCTGGGCCTGCCTGCCTTCTGGATACCAAATGACACACTTTTTATCATTGCCATTTCTGGTTTGGATACACAAATATAGGGACAGGTTGTGTGTGTGTGTGTTTGATTTTTTTTTTTTTTTTCTCTGTTAACCTGGTTGTAAAAGCATTTCTAATGGTTTATAGTTAAGTATAGTATTCCCAACTTGGGAGTAGCCTGTAAATATGGAAGTCCAGTTAGAGACTTCTCCCTATGCCCTGGCACCAGCCAAGTTGTCCTGACTGATGGTGCCCCCTGATGGCCTGTGTAGAAACTTGGTTACAGTGTCTTCTTTTCCTCACTTTCATGGGGGATTTGCTTCCCTCCTAACTTTGCTCACTCTTATGCGATCTTGAATTTTAGATAATTGTGCTTGAGATAATCCTTCTTATCTCCTCATTGGGGTTCTTATTTCCTCTCTATTTATTGCTCTCTTACTTCAAAAATACCTTGTTTCGTCTGCCCACTCATTCTTTTCATTATATTTTTGAACTGACAGCCTGCCGTAGTCATAGCTAAAAAGTATTTTGTGGCATGCCCATATTAAGGAGAAAGGAAGCCCTAGATTTTGAAGATAAATTAGATGCCACAATAAAGACTGTTGCCAACTTCAAGAACTTTTGAGACATAGAAGGAGTTCCCTTCCAGGTCTTTACAGGCTTTTGTTAACTCCTCAGCCTTTTCCAACTAAATTTGCTTTGTCTTAAGCTTTAGAATTCAAGATAAATAAAACCCTTCTTCATTTTTATTTCTCTTTATAAATCACTAGTATACCAGCAGTATTTTCTACTCAGAAAACATGTCGCTGCGCAATCTCTCCCATGCATTGTGGGCTCAGCTTGCCCGGGTGGCCTACCCGAGGCCCGCCTGCCTCTCTGCACTGAGGAGCTGCCCAGGCCTACCCTCCTCTCTTTGCTTCCTTTCCTGCTGGTGCTGTTTCAGATTCTACCCAACTGACTTTCAAACTGGCTCTGGAATACAGTCTACTTCTAAGTTGAATTCTTGTGTTATTTATTTGTGCTTTTAAACTCATAAATGGATTGCAGTGGACGCAGCGTAGACACATACCCCCAGGTTACATGGCTTTACACCAAAGAGCCATACTACTGATGACTTATGCTCAGCCCTCCAGCCCTAATCCACTCTTTCAAAATTGTGCTTTTGCATTGAATGTCTGAGAAGTCTAAAAGAGGAATGTGAATGAAACGGGACTGCCCAACCCCACGTTCACAAAAAGAAAAACTTAAAATACTCCTGAGTACAAGACTTGGGATTTAACAAAACATTTGTATCCTCTTTTTCCTCTGCAGAGAACACTGTATTTACAATAAAAAGAGTGTTAAACACCATGGTTTCCAGTCTTCTTGAAGTTGTGAGAGCTTATCATTATTTGATTTTATTTTCCTAATTTTTCTGGAACTGGTATAGTCTTTGGGATAGAATTACATAATTTTAGAGTTGTGAGCACCCTTAGCAATCAAGCAGTTTAGTTTCCCATCTAATGTTGTCCTCTCTTCCAAAAACTCCCTAGAAGTTGGCCATCATCTTGCTTGGCCTGAATGCTTCCACTGAGCAAGAATTCAGTACTTTTAAAGGAGGCCCATTCCATGAATGGGCTGCCTAATTCTTAGTTCTTTATTTCCAGCTGAAATTTACCTTAGGAATTTCCACCATCAATCCTGCTTCAGCCATTTGTAACAACAAACGATTCCAGTTTTTACTCTCATGAGGATGCCCTTCAGCCACAGGAAGACACCTTTCAGCTGCCTTAGTCTCTCCATGCCAAGCTTTGCCTTCTTGGCTTGTCCTGCTTTTGTCTTCTAGATTTTGGGAGTTTTGAGAGTAGCCCTTTGTCTTGGCTCTGAGTTGCCAGTCTCCTCCCACCAGCTTGTCTTTTGTCTTCAGGTTTTGTTTACAGTGGTATTGGCCATGCAGAACTTTTTCTTTAATAAAGTAAAATGTAGTAATCTTTTTTTTTTTTTTTTTTTAAGTTGGAATCTCACTCTGTTGCCCAGGCTGGAGTGCAGTGGCACACTCATGGCTGCTTTAGCCTTGACCTGATGGGCTCAGGCGATCCTTCCGCTTCAGCCTTCCAAGTAGCTGGAACTACAGGAGCAAACCACCATGCCCAGCTAATTTTTTAATTTATTGTAGAGACGAGGTTTCAGCAAGTTGTCCAGGCTGGTCTTGAATCCCTGGGCTCAGGCAGTCCTTTCGCCTCTGTCTCCCAAAGTGCTGAGATTACATGCATGAGCCACCATACCTGGCCTGGATTTTTTTTCATGCTTTGGATTTTATTCATACTAAGAAAGGCCCTGCCCACATGAGGCTATTTAAGATATTTTCCTCAGCCAGGCTCGGTGCCTCAGCCTGTAATCCCACGCTTTGGGAGGCCGAGGTGAGTGAATTGCCTGAGCCCGCAGGTTCGAGACCCGCCTGGGCAACTTAGCGAGACCTCATCTCTACAATAGATCAAAAAAATTAGCTGGGCGTGGTAGAACGCGCCTGTAGTTCCAGCTACTTGGAAGGCTGAGGCAGAAGGATCACCGGAGCCCGGCAGGTCGAGGCTGCAATGGCCGGGAGCAGCCACTGCACTCCAGTCTGGGTGACAGAGACTCCAACTCAAAAAAAAAAAAAAAAGATATATTTTCCTCATATTTTTCCTAGTACTTAACATGGATTTGTGTGTTTGTGTTTAAGTCGGATCTATTTGAAATTTATTTTCATATAAGATGTAGTATAGGGGTTCAAATTTTTTTTTCAGGTAGCTACCCAGTTACTCCAACACTATTTATTAAATATTCATTTTTTCCCACTGATTTGAAATGCCATTATATTAAATTTATGACATACTTTTGGATCTATTCCTAGAATGTTTCATACATTTTGCTGCTAAGCACACCACTGCACATATTCTACCTTCATTATTGAAATTTTCAGCCTAAGTGTAAAACTTTTCATATACTTACCTCGTTAAAATGTTCAGCTGACATCTAGCCTGTCAGGATGATCTGACTCTGTGCCTTCTTGTGTTAGCAGCCTCCTCGTCTGTGCCACCTGCAGGTTAATAAGCATCTCTTGTGTTGTTATCCAGGCCACTGGCTAAAGGAGTGACAGTGCCATTGGTCTGTGGAAGGCTGTGGACTCCCATGGAGAGCCATGACTCCCTCTTTCCTGTTTTAGGAATGCAGCTTGATATGTTAGAAAGCACTTGGGATTTTAGTACCATTATAAGACTAAATTTGAGCATCCCTTCTGTTCATTGTTTCCCAGACTTGAGTGTGAATAGGAATGCCCTGAGAATCTTGTTAAAATGCAAATTCTGATTCCATAGGTCTAGAGTTGGGCCAAGATTTTGCATTTCTTTCTTTCTCTTTTTTTTGATTCAGAGTCTCACTCTGTAGCCCAGGCTGGAGTGCAGTAGCATGCTCATGGCCACCCCAGCGCGTCAACCTGCTGGGCTCAGGTGATCCTTCCGCCTCAGCCTTTCAAGTAGCCAGAGCTACAAGCGCACACTACCACGCCCAGCTAATTTTTTGATATATTGTAGAGATGAGGTCTCACCAAGTTGCCTAGACTGGTCGCGAACCACTGGGCTCAGGCAGTCCTCTCGCCTCAGCCTCCCAAAGTGCTGGGATGACAGGTCTGAGCCATGCCCGGCCTGATTTTGCATTTCTTTCTCTTTTTTTTGAGTTGGAGTCTCACTCTGTCACCCAGGCTGGAGTGCAGTGCCATGCTCATGGCCACCCCAGCATCAGCCTGCTGGGCTCTGGCGATGCTTCCGCCTCAGCCTTCCAAGTAGCCGGAACTACAGGCGCATGCTACCACACCCGGCTAATTATTGATTTATTGTAGAGGTGAGATCTTGCCAAGTTGTCCGGGCTGGTCTCAAACCCGCAGGCTCAGGCAGTCCACTCGCCTCAGCCTCCCAAAGTGCTGGGATTACAGGCTGAGCCACCAAGCCTGGCCTGCATTTCTAATAAGACCCCAGCCATGCTGATGTTGCTGGTCCTGCAAGTCTTTGGGTCATTCTGAATGATGTCCAGGGATTTTGCATTCTGTCCTCCTCGCATGTTAGCCACCTTCATGGAAAAAAAGCTCAGAATCCATTAATATTTGTATCTGGCATGCCATCACTGAGAAAACAAAGTGAATCACAAGCTGAGGCTTGACTAGAAATTCCATTATTTACAGATAGGTGAGATCAATCTGTCCAGGAAGGACAGTAAAAGAGGCTATTTTTCCTGATGCTGCTTTTTAAACTGTAATCAGGTGGTGCTGTTAATGAAAATGCCAAACAAAAAGAGTGATTTCCCTCCTGAGCAGTATTAGATTATAGTGTTGTCAAGAGTCTTGCAATTGAATTACCTTCTTGTAATCAATCCTCCCTTATCAGTTCACTCTACTTGTAATGGACTGCTGGCTTTGAGAGACTTTGTCTGGATTATTTAAAACTTCTTGCTGCCTGGAGGAGACACCATCTGTGGCATTTTTGCCTTCCTCTGGTGGAATATTCCTTACTCCAGCACTCTGGGGTCTATATTGTTGGCTGGGAAGGGTTCTGGAGCCGGCCCGGAGCACACCAACCAGTGGATCGTGTTTGTTTTGCAACGATACTGTATGTTTTCAGCTACACGGATCTGGTTGCTTCTAAGTCCTTGTCAGTGTAGTCACTGCTCTTCCGTTTGCCGTGTGCCTGTCATATTGTTCCACTAGCCCAAGGGGAGAAGTGAATGGGAAACTGTGCTTGCCATGGTATTTGCCCTGATTTAATATATAACAGTTGGGGAAACGATTTGTTGTTGAAGACTTATAGGAGGGGGAAAACACATTTTCAGAAGTTTCGTAAGCGATATTGCAACTTATTTACAGTGAGTTGTATGGAAAAAATGTTTGGTCCAAATTTACAGTGTCAACATGGCAACAATATTGAAAATGCTTTTAATTTTGTGATGCGCATATTTATAAAACTAAGAGTCAGAAATTCTTGAACTTTGATTCCTGTTTGCCATTTTTTGATAACTGACTGTATTTAGCTTTTTCTTGGGTTGGGTCCTAGTCAAAGAATGAGAAGACTGACTAATAGTAACAATAACACCTGTTTGCTGATTGACAAGAGCTAGTGAGGCAATATTTTGCAGTTTTTATAGGTTATAGCACAGCAGTACGAACCATTTCTACAACAAAAAGAAACTATCAAGTTGAGAGAGTGAACAAGGCTTTTTAGAGCAGAGGAATATAAATCTTGGGTTTGTTATTTGTACAAATAAACATAGAAGGCTTCAGGGCTGTCTGCCCTCACTTGGGATTGGGTAACCGACTTTCAGTAGTTATGGGTGACTTCAGATGCCAGTCAGTAGAGCGAATGTATGATATACAGGAACAGAAAGCAAAAAACAGCTAAGCAGTTTTCTTTTATATTAGAATCAAGATGAAACCTGCTTTTAGTATTTAGATAAGACTGGAAGAAAACCCAGGTATTTGATTGGTTTATTTTTAGACTGGGTAGTGTTGTACTGCAATCTTTAAAAAGTTTTATTTTGCTCTCTCAAGACCTAGAAATGAATGCATGGTGTAAGAGCTTTAGGAAGACAATTGAACGTGAAAATGTTCATTTTTCTTTATGATCTCACATTTGTCTTACAGTGTAGTTGCTTGTTATGTGATGGGGTAATACATTTGAAAATGAAAGAGAGGATTTAAAAGTAGCTGGGGACAGAATCAAGAATTAGGAATTAGAGTGAGGAAGTCAGCAAATGTCTCCCCAAAAGACAACAATAATACTGGACAAAATTATCAAAAACAACTTTTAGGGCTCTGGAAATAGAACAAATGCAAGCAACAGATTGAGAAGCATTTATCCATGAGAAACTTCTGAACTTCAGGTAAGAACAATGGGACCCTTGATGTTCTTGCATGGTGTTACTCCCATTCCCCTTCCCTTCTCCTCCATTGGAGTGGTAATTCTGTCTGGGCGGAGCAGACCATGAAAACTAGCAGCTTGACTCACTCACTTTGAAGTAGGTGAAAAGCCCTTGTCCAGTGGGCTTTTCACCTACTTCACTGACAGTGAAAGTAATGATCTCAGTGCAAGTAAACAAGGAAGGCCAGCAGGTCTGGTAGCCTGAGAGGAGTATCCCATGTGGGTCATGCAACGGACAGGCAGACTGGCCCCAAAACTTAACAGAGATCCTGGAATTGAGACAACTGAAGAGGGTTTGAAAAACTGTCCACACCTTCCCAGGCTGACTTACAATCCTGAGTGCACAGGCAGGCTCCTGGCCTCACAGAAGGAGGTGAGCAGCAGCCAAGTGAGTGAAGCTTCATCTGTATTTACAGCTGCTCCTCATCGCCTACATTACCACCCGAGCTCTGCTTCCTGTCAGATCAGTGGCAGCATTAGATTCTCATAGGAGCATGAACCCTATTGTGAACTGTGCATGCAAGAGATCTAGGTTGTACACTCCTGATGATCTGAGGTGGAGCTGCGGTGGTGATGCTAGTGCTGGGGAGCAACTGCAAATACAGATTAACATTAGCAGTGATGTTTGCACAGAGACCATAAAGAATCATATCAATACCCTATCAGTGAGGGGTGAGTGAAGTTGATGTACTTTAGTTGTACAGCTACATCTGGTGGCAGGCTTTAAGTCAGAATCCAGCACTTATTTTAGTCCACGTGTGGCCCACCCATTTACCATTTCCGTCCGTGTCTCTTTTTTAAAAAAATGGTGAGTTGTATAGTTATTTCATTATATATTACAATGTAATAATAATAGCGATAAAGTGCACAATAAATGTTATGCACTTGAATCATCCTGAAACCATGCCCCCCACCTCCCGCCCCAGTCTGTGGAAAAATTGTCTTCCACAAAACTGGATGCCCAAAAGGTTGGGGGCCCCTGGACTGGAGGATCCCAAACCACCCATCTGTCCCTGGTGGGCTGGGAAGCTGCATGAATGTACAGAGGGGATGCAAGAGGGCTCATCAGAAAGTAGAAGTTGGGGTAGGCCTGAAAACCGTTGGAACTTTATGCTCCCTAACCCCTACACAGATCTGTGGACAGAGATTGGAAGCCTCACAGGCTTAAGATGTGGGAGCACAGCCTTTAGCCAGTCATCAGTTGATAAGCTATAGGCTCGCAAGTCAGGCTTCGAAATACAAACAAAAATTTGGAAAGAAAAACTAGAAAAAGAAAAGAAACTGAATAGAGACGTCAAGTGGCCACACGTCACAGGGCAGACAGATTTTGTAGAATTAGTCAAGGCAGGTTACTAAAGAAATAAACAAAAAAATACTGCCACAATTCTCATGGAAAATTATAATCTAGAGTTTACAATAGAGTGCTACAATATATATTTTTTAAGACATCCAGTTTTTGTTTGTTTTTTGTTTTGAGTTGGAGTCTCATTCTGTCGCCCAGGCTGAAGTACAGTGGCACACTCAAGGCCACCCCAGCATCTACCTGCTGGGCTCCGGTGATCCTTCCATCTCAGCCTTCCAAGTAGCCGGAACTACAAGCATGTACTACCATGCCTGGATAATTTTTGATTTATTGTAGAGACGAGGTCTCACCAAGTTGCCCGGGCTGGTCTCAAACCCGCAGACTCAGGCAATCCACTCATCTCAGCCTCCCAAAGTGCTGGTATTACAGGCTGAGCCACTGAGCCCGGCCTCAGTTTCTTTTCTTTCTTCTTCTTTTTTTTTTAATCATGAGACAAAGAGACAGAAAAGGGTGATTTGTATTCAGGGGAAATAATTAGCCAATAGAAAGTGTCAGCTGGGTGTGGTAGCTCACTCCCATAATCCCAGCCCTTTGGGAGGCTAAGGCAGGAGGACTTCTTGAGGCCAGGAATTTGAGATCAGTCTGGGCAAAATAGTGAGAGCCTGTTTCTAGAATAGAATAGAATAAAAAATACTGTCTCTGAATGAGCCCATATGTTGGATTCAGCAAAGACTTCAACACACCTAATATAAATATGTTCTAAGAATAAAGGAAGCTATGTTTAAATATTTAAAAAAAACTATGATAATAGCGGCTCAATAAATAAACTCAATAAAAAATAGAAACTGTAAAAAGAACCAAATACAAATTCTAGAGATTAAAAAAACAGTAACTAAAGTGAAGAATTTACAATAGGGATTCAGTAGCAGAGTCGAGATACAGAAGAAAAAATTGGTGAACTTAAAAGGTTGATCAGTAGAAATCATCCAGTCTGAAGAACCAGAGAGGAAACAAAATGAACAGAGCTTCAGAGATCTGTGAGTCAACCTCTAGCCTATGTCTAGTGGGAATCCTAGGAGGAGAGGAGAGGAGCAGAAAAGGCAGAAAAATATATGAAGAAACAATGACCAGAAACTTCCTAAATTTGATGAAAATCATTTATAGCTCTAAGAAGAGAACTCCACATAGGATAAATACTAAGGGATCCATATGTGGGCATATCCTAGTCAAATTATTGAAAGACAAAGACAAAAAGAATGTATTGAAGCTACAAGGGAAAAATAACTCAAGTTTTTTATTTTAACAGTATCACTATTTGCTGATTTGCTAACTTCTCAGCAGAAACAGTGTATGGTAGAAGACAATGGGATGACATTCAAAGTGCTGAAAGAAAACAATGCAATCAAAATTTTTATATCGAGCAAAACTGGTCTCCAAAAAATGAAGGCAAAATATAGTCCTAGATAAAGTTGCTACCAGCTCTACCGCATAAGAAATAATAAAAGCAGTTCTTTTGACTGAAAGAAAAATTCTGCCAGTAGACAGTAATTCAAATCCGTACAAAGAAATGAACACCAAGATTGCCAGATATGTGGGTAAATGTTAAGACAACGTATAAAAATAGCTGAGGCTCAAAGTAGTAAAGAATGATCTTTTGGCAAAAAGGAAATGATAACAGATAATGAAACTTGAATCTACTTAAAGGACTAAAGAATGGCAAAAGTAGTAAGTAGGTAAACATAAACCATTTTCTAACATTTTAATTTTTCTTACTGGTAACGGACAGCATAAAGCAAAATAAGAGCAAGGTATTATGGAACTAAAACGTGTAGAAATAAAATGTAGGGCCACAATAACACAAAAGACATAATAGAAGAAATAGCTGAGACCCTCTTGTAGTTTGTTGAGTGTGATTGGCATAACTGTTTTGAAAACCAGTTGGGCAGTAGCCATTGCAGGTTTAAATGTTTAGTCCTTTTGACTTAGCACTTCCAGTTCTAAGAATTTGTATGTTGGGGCCAGGTGTGGTGGCTCAAGCCTGTAATCCAGCACGTTAGGGGGCTGAGGTGAGAGAATTGCCTGAGCCCACAGGTTTGAGGCTAGCCTGGGCAACATGGTGAGACCTCGTCTCTGCAATAAATCAAAAAATTAGCCGGGCGTGGTACCGGCTACTTGGAAGACTGAGGCGGAAGAATTGTTGGAGCCCAGCAGGTTGATGCTGGGGTGACCGTGAGCATGCCACTGCATCCAGCCTGGATGACAAGGTGAGACTTCAACTCAAAAAATGAAAAAATAAAAAGAATTTGTATGTTGGAAACACTACAGAAGCTGTTAGTGCAAACTACAAACAAGTCAAATGTCTAACAGAAAGGAAGTGATTAAGTAAATATTTGTACATTTATTTCAACTAAATAGTATAATCATTAAAAAGAATGAAGTCCCTTTATATATTCTAACATGGAAAGATGTCCACTTAACATAAGTTGCTTAATATGATCCATTTGATTAAAAAGAGGCTGGATGTGGTGGCTCGTGCCTGTAAGTCCAGCACTTTGGGAGGCCAGATTGGGAGGATCGCTTGAGGCTAGGAGTTCAGGACCATCCTGGGAAACATCATGAGACCTCATTTGTTAAAAAAAAAAAAAAAAAAAATCAGCCAACCGTGGTGGCACGTGCCTGTAGTCCCAGCTACTTGAGAGGCTGAAGTAGGAGGATCTCCTGAGTTCAGAGAGTTCAAAGCTGTGGTCAGTTATGATCATGCTACTGTATTCCAGCCTGAGTAACAAAGCAAGGAGAGAGATAGGGGGAGAGAGAGAGGGATTGAGAAACACAGAAGTGTATATGCTCAAAAGTTTGTACATGCGTCCACACATACACACTTTTTTCCCTCCAGATTTTTAACATTTATCTTCTCTAGGGATTTATAGGATTGTTCCGCTTTGCTATGTATTTCTAAAATGAATTGGACTTTTTTTTCTACTGTATACCAGTCATACTTTATAAGCATACACATTTTTGAAAAGCAGCTCATAGCATAACATTAATTTTGTGATTTGGAATTGTGAAGTTGAATATATTAGGCACTCAGCCTATAAACAGCACTCAACTTTCTACATCCATTCCACATCCTGTGTTTCTGTTTTTAGCACGCACGTGTGTGTGTATGACATGTCTGTTTCGTACATTATAAAATCTTTGGGGGCAAAAACTGATCTTACTTATATGTGTTCAATTCCTTTCCCCATCCCACCTCTTTGTTCCTATCATATAGTGCTTTGTACTTAGCTGACCATCTATAAATATTTATACTTTATTAAAGTTGTAAGAAATAGTACTTATTCCACACAGCAATTGGAATCCAGTACAGTAATGTACAGGATGGTTATTTGATCCATTGACATGTGTTCTTCCCTGCCCCCAAAATGACCATTGAGATCATCAAAACAAAACTGAAACAGAGCTCTGCATTACTCAATGCAGAACAGATTACGTTTTGCTGACTTCTAGGCAGAAACAGAATTCAGTTTCTAGGATCAGAATTCCTGCTTCTAGCTGAGCTGCTGTTTTTCTTTTGTTTTATGTTGTTTCCTTTTCGTTAAAATAGAAAAAACAGTTCCCAAGCCTTTCTACCTTTGCTGCATGACTTTATTACATACCCAATGCATTTCTTTTCTTTTATTTTCTTTTTAGAGCAGGATTTATTGAGAGGACAGAAAAGCTCCCAGAGCAGGAGGGGACCTGAGGGGGTTGCCCGCCTAATTCATTTCTAAAGACAGTTAGGACTTGCCTCCAAGGTGGCATTGTTCATTATTTTAAAATGTATTGCTTTAAATGTTTTGTATATAGCACTGTGCTTTTAAAAGTAAGGTGTTGTTTTTTTAAAATCTAAGAAGTAAATTTACTTGTAAATTACTTTCAGTTTTATTAGTGGAAATTTCCATTAAAGGAGGTAGAGTGAAGTGGTTGCTCAAACCCTCCCATGGATAACAATTGGAAGCTCTGGGTAAAATATAAGAAACAACTAAAAGCATCCAAAGCTCTCCATTGAACCAGGATGAGAGCTGGCTCCTGAGCAAGAATTGCAAGTTTGTGGCTTTTTTTGCCAGAGGGTATGCTCTAGTCCCCGTGGTGGCTACAGTAGAATGAAATAACAGTGGGAAACTGCAGTCTTACAGGTGAGAGAGGTGACAGAGAAGAGAAGTCAGGGGTGGAAGAGCAGCTGGAAATTCCGGGAGAAGTTCTGAAAGCAAGGGAAAACTACAGAAAGGGCGAGGCTCAACATCTGAATAAAAACTCTGCCCATGTCCCCGGATAACTGTTAAATTCATTCCTCATGAATTAGGGGAGACACCAGGGAGCCCAGATAAACAAAAGCAAGAATAAAAGCCAACCAAACGAAGAAACAACAACAACAACAAAAATAGGCAGAGGCCAGAGGAATCTACCCTTAAAAGACAGACCTATCCTAGTTGAGATCTGTGAGTTTGATGCTTTTTAAATAGTTTATCCCTAGACTGTGCATCGCTCAGACAGTAGAAAGCTGAAGCCTTACTGGCTTGGGGTGTCAAAGGAAAGACTGCCAGAGCAACTGAAAAATTAGGGGGCAGTCACAAAAACAAAAATCACAGTGTATGAACCTCTAAATCTGAATATAAGCAGCCCAAATCCTTGGCCATCCGCCAGATTACACAGGTGCAGTGGAGACCCCCAGGGAGCCCGGCTAAATTAAAAAGGCAGCAAATAGAAACTATAAGAACAGAGAAGCACTACCAGCTGCTACATATGATAGGAGATAGGATTGCAGTTTGAATCTAGGCGAGTTAATTACCTACTAGAATATTTATTTATTTGCCACGCCTGGCTAATTTGTATATTTTTTTGTAGAGATGAGGTCTTACCATGTTGTACTCCCGGGTTCAAGCAGTTCTCCCACCTCAGCTCCCAAAGTACTGGGATTACAGACGTGAGCCAACATGCCTGGCCAATAATTTTTTTTTTTAATCCTCAGAAGAAAACAGTAGAATCCAGAGTTGTTACAGCATCTTATCTACAATGTCCAGTTTTCGATCTACAATTACTAGACATGTAAAGCGTAACATGTAACTCATACTCAGGAAGAAAAGCAATCAATAGAGACTGTGACTGAATATTTAAGTGGACAGACTGCAAAGCAATTATCATATGATCGAAGAATTATCAGAAAATGTGATCAAAGAATTACAAGAAAAGTAAGTGAACAGAAAGAGAAATTATAACAGACATGGAAACTGAAAAAATGAAAAAAGTTGTAGAGCTGAAATAAAAACTTACTAGATGTGCTCAACAGCAGTTTTGGAATGACAGAGAAAAGAATCAGTGCACTTGAAGATAGATCAATAAAAATTGATCCCAAAGAAGAGAGGAAAAAAGAAGAAAAGTGAGTGGACCTTCAGAGACCTGCAGGACAGCATCTTATGGTATATACCTTGAAAGGGAGGAGAAGATAAGCAAAAACAATATTTGAAGAGAGAGTATCCCCAGATATCTCAATTTTGGGAGAAATTTGGTAGAAAACATTAACTTATAGATTCAAGAAGTTCAGTGGAGGTAAAGCATAAAAAAAAACACTCATAGGCACATCATAGTCAAACTGTTGAAACCAAAGATAAAAAGGAAATTTTGAAAGCAGTTAGAAAAAAATAATACATTTCACAAAAGGGATCAGTGTTACAAATATAACTGACCTTTCAAAAGAAACAATGACATCAGAAAACATCAGAATAGTATAGTCAAATACTGGGGGGGAAAGTCCTGTCAACTGTGAATTCAGTATCCAGAGTGTTTCAGAAATGAAGGCTAAATAAAGACATTTTCAGAGAAACAAAAACTGAGAGAATTCATCAACAACAGACAACACTAAGGGAAGTTTTCAAAATGAAGGAAAATGACACCAGGTTGTAACTCATCTATAGGAAGAAATGAGGAGCACTGGAAATGGTAAATATGTGGATAAATGTAAAAGACTGTTTATGTGTTTTTTCCTTCTCTAATTGCTTTAAAAGACATTTTTTTTTTTTTTTTTTTGAGATGAGGTTTCAATGTGTCGCCTAGGCTGGAATGCAGTGACTTTGCAGGCATGATTAACCTCAAACTGCTAGACTCAGGTTGGCCTCCCACCTCAGCCTCCAGATTATCTGGGACTACAGGCATGTATCACTGTCCCTGGATGAGACATATGATTTTTTTTTTTTTTTTTTTGAGTTGGAGTCTCACTCCGTCGCCCAGACTGGAGTGCAGTGGCCACTCCCGGCCAATGCAGCCTCAGCCTGCTGGGCTCTGGCGTTCCTTCCACCTCAGCCTTCCAAGTAGCTGGAACTCCAGGTGTGCGCTACCACATCCGGCTAATTTTTTTTTTATTTATTGTAGAGATGAGGTCTCGCCAAGTTGCCCAGGCAGGTCTCGAACCCGCGGGCTCAGGCAATCCACTCACCTCAGCCTCCCAAAGGCGCAGGATTACAGGCTGAGCCACCGAGCCCGGCTAAGACATATGATTTTAAAGCAAACATTATAATGCTATAGTGCTGGGTTTGTAATGTATATATAGATTTTAATATTTGACAACAATAACACTAACATAGGACAGGGTAAATGGAAATTTGCCTTTGTAAGATTCATGTATTTTACCTGCTTAGAAGAGACACTCCTTAAATACAAAATAAAGGAATGGAAAAAGATATTCCATACAAATAGTAAACATAAGGAAGCTGAAGTGGCTATATTAACATAAAATAAACTTCAAGACAAGGAATACTACTAGAGATAAAGAAGGATACTTTATAATGATTAAAGGGTTAGTACCTTAAGGAGATATAAAAATATTCTGTGTGTATGCTCTGTTATTAAACAGAGCTTCAAAATACTGATGTAAAGCAAAAACTGACGTAATTAAAGGGAAAAGTAGACAAATCTACAATTATAATTAGGGATTGTAATATTCCTTTCTCAGTAATTAGTCAAACTAAACAAAAACCAGTAAAGTCATAAAAGATCTGAATGACACTCTAACCAACTTAAACGAATTGTCATTTATAGAGCACTGTACAAAATACATTTCATTTTTGTAGGCATTAGAAATGTTAACCAAGATGTTAACTATATGCTGGGATATAAAACTAATCTCAGTGGGAAAAAAAGAGTGGTATCTTCTAGGGTATACTCTCTGACCCCAAAAAGAACTAAATCAGAAATCATGAATTACAAGACACCTAGAAAAACTCCTCCAACTATTTGAAAATTAACTCACTTTTAAACAGCCTGTGGATCAAAGAAGAAATCACAAGGAAAACTAGAAAATATTGTGAAGTGAAAAATAATGAAAACGTATTAAAGTTTTGGGCTTGCGGCTAAAGCACTGCTTAAAGGGAAATGTATAGGTTTAAAATCTTATCATAGAAAAGAATATAAACTTTTACCTTAAAAATCTAGAACTCTAAAGAAGAACAAATTAAACCTAAAATAAGTAGAAAGAAGGATAAAAAGATTCTAACAGAAATCATTTTAAGAGAATAAAAACAGAAAAATCAGTGAAACCAAAAGTTGATTATTTTAATGGATAAATAAAATTGATAAACCTCTAGTTAGAATGATCAAGAAAAAGAGAAGACATAAATTACAAGTATTAGGAATAGAAGAAGGGGCACAACTACAGATCCTCCAGATAATAGGATAAAAGGGACTGTTATGAATAATTCTTTTTTTTTTTAATCGGAGTCTCACTCGCGGTCACCCAGAATGGAGTGCAGTTGCATGCTCTTGGCCACTACAGCCTCGACCTGCTGGGCTCAGGTGATCCTTCCACCTCAGCCTTCCAAGTAGCTGGAACTATAGGCACACGCCACCACGCCCGGCTAATTTTTGGATTTATTGCAGAGATGAGGTCTCGGCAAGTTGCCCAGGCTGATCTCGAACCCCTGGACCAGTCCTGTCACCTCTGCCTCCCAACGTGCTAGGATGATAGGCATAAGCCCAGCTAATTCTTTTTTTAAAATCCATTTTAATTATGGTAAAATATACATGTAATTTACCATTTTAACTACTTCTCTTTGTTATGGACAATTCCTTGTCAATGAAAATAAAAGGAACAAGCCAGGTGTGTGCCTGTAATCCCAGCTATTTGAGAGACTGAAGTGGGAGGATCCCTTGAGCCCAGGAGTTTGAGACCAACCTGAGCAACATAGTGAGATCCTGTCTCCAAAACAAAACAAACAACAACAAAAAGAGAACGCAAGATAATAACAGATTTCTTAAAAGACACAAATGACCAGAGCAGCTCAGGAAAAAATAGGAATGTATTTATATCAACTAAATAAGTTGAATTTTCATATACACACACAAAATATTTCAGTATTGAATGGGTTCAATGTTTTATTCTGTTGGTCATAATACTAATCCTATACAAACTCTGTTAGAAAAGGGAGAAGGGAATACTTCACAGCTCATTTTTTGAGGTTGGTATTATTCTGATACCAAAATCAAACAAAGACAGTACAAAAAAGAAAACCACTGACCATTATCTTTCATAAATGAAGCTGTAAAAATACATAACACAATATCAGCAAATGGAATCTAAAAATATATACAAGAGTGTAATATATTTTGACCAAGTATGGTTTATTCCATTAATGCAAGGTTGGCTAGACACCTGAAAATCAATCAGTGTTAATTTCCTATGTTAACAGAATAAAGGGGAAGAGCCGATGACCATCTCAATGCTTTATTCCTAGAACTGGGAGTGAAGCAAGGATGTCTACTCTCACCACTCTGTTCAGCATTGTACTGGACAATAAGGCAAGAAAAAGGAAAAAAAATAAAGATTTGTAAGAGATAAAGAAATAATATCACTTGCAGATCAAATGATCATGTATGTAAAATTTATAAGAGGCTGAACGTGGTGGCTCATGCCTATAATCTCAGCACTTCGGGAGGCTGAAGCAGGATGATCACTTGAGGCCAGGAGATTGAGAGCAGCCTTGGCAACATAGCAAGACCTCGTCTCTCAAAAAAAAAAAAGTTAACTAGGCAAGGTGGCGCATACCTGTATCCCAGCTACTTAGAAGGCTGAAGTGGGAGGATCATTTAAGCCCAGAAGGTTGAGGCTTCACTGAGCTATGATCACACTACTGTACTCCAGCCTGGGTGACAGAGTAAAACCCAGTCTCTAAACAATAAAAACAATTACAAAAAAGCTACTACTACTGATTAGTGAGTTTAGTAAGATCGTAGACTACAAGGTCGGTGTACCAAGGAAACCACTTGTGTTTCCACACCAGCAACAGATAACTGGAAAAAAATTTTCTAAAGCATAGTTTCACTTGCCATGTCATCCAAATACATGAAGTATGTACATAGGGATAAATTTAACAAAATGGATGTAAAACTTGTATACAGAAAACTATAAAATATTTCTAAGAGAAATGGAAAAAAAGGGACCTAATTAGACTTATGGATTTAGAGTCTCAATATCATAAAGATGACAGTTTTCTACAAAATGATCTGTAGATTCAATATATTCTCAAGAAAACTTTCTGCTGTATTTTTATTGTGGAGATTGACAAGCTGTTTATAAAATGTGTATGGAAATGCAGAATGCCTAGAATTGGCAATGCTGGTTTAAAATAACAAAAATTGGAGAACTCTTTTACCTACAGTACCATAAAGCTGTGATGCTGACAGAAGAATAGATATATATGGAAATGAGAGAGAACAGGATCCAGAAATAGACCCACACAGATATAGACAATTGATTTGCAGCAAAGGTACTCAGGCAATTCAATGGAGAAGGGAAAATCTTTTCAACAAATGGTGCAGGAGTAACTGAATATCTATATGGAAGAAAATGAACATTAGCCCTTACCTTATAAGGTAGAAACCCACACAGAAAACTCAAAGTGGATCAAAGGCCTAAAAGAATTAAAACTATAAAGCTTCTGGGGGCAAAAAAAAGTAGGAGAATATGTTCGTGTGATCTCGGGGTATGAAAAGATTTTCTAAGTAGGACACCAGAAGTACACACCATAAAATAAATGAATGCTGAACTGGACTTTATAAAAAATGTTTGCTCTTCAAAAGGGAAAGGAAAAGAAAGTCCACGATATGGGAGAAGATATTTGCAATGTATATCTAACAAAGAACTGTAAAGAACTCTTACAGTTCAATAATAAAAAGATAACCTCATTTTTTAAAATGGGCTACACGCTGGTGTGGCCATGATTGTGCCACTGCACTCCAGCCTGGGTGACAAAGTGAGACTCCAACTCCAGAAAAAAAGGGGGGGGGGCAACAAACATCACAGGATACTTCACAGCATACTTCACAAGATAAGATAAAACAATGGTCAGGATAAATTTCATATTTTTTATTTATTTTTTATTTTTTTTAGTTGGAGTCTCACT
>CAUYQG010287743.1:0-18945 GCA_963574415.1 Tarsius wallacei | reverse complement strand
TGGGGATGGGGAGACACTTCTTATCAACAAGAGTGCCTGAACGAGGCATATTTGTATACCTAACCCTTAACTGTGCCCCACAATATCATAATAAAAAATATTGAATAATAAAAAGAAAAAAGAAAAAAAAGCAACTAAAGCATACGTAGTTGTTCTCCATAGAGTTAAAATTACAGGCAACATGTTTTTGTTAAGTTTGCTTAAAGGAAAGATGGACAAATTATAGTCCATGGGCTTTGTGACTGTTTTATTGGAGCACAGTCATACCCATTTGAGTTCATATTGTTCATGGCTGTTTTGTGCTATAGTGGCAGAGTGTCAGAGACCATATGGCTCACAAGCCTAAAATATTTACTATCTGACACTATAAGAAAAAAGTTTGCTGTCCTCTCAATTAAATAAAATAACTGAGATTAAAAAGTAAGCTGGTAGTGATCTGGAAAAGTGTGGAAGAGGAAAAAAAATTCCTACAGAAATTCATCCACATTAGCAACAAAATTTAAAATAAATGTTACTAAAATAATCAGGTGAACAGGCTGGAGGAAATCATAAAATGATATGAAAAAAAACAAAAAAAGATGATTAGATAGGAAATGACAGATCAAGAAGATAGAATAAAAGAGATGCAACATATGCATAATTGGTATGCCCAGAAAAGAAATGGAAACAGAAGAGATAAAATATCTTTAAAGATAAATAGAAGATATAAATATATGACTAGAATCTGCATATTGAAAGGACAGATGAGACTCCAGAAAAATTTATTTAGCATGATTATTAACACAAGACTAGGAGCTTTAGGTTTTATGTTGTTTCCAGGGAAGAAAAAAGTTAACTCCAACCTTGGAATTTGTGGCTGAGTGTACCTAGCTGAAATAAAAAATAAATGACAAGGCAGATTTTGACATGATCTCTTTCTTTCAGTACATATGATGTCAATGTAGAATGATATGTTAACAGCAAAAGAAGGAGGAAGAGGAGGAGGAAGAGCTATATAGCGTTCTAAATTATGTTCTTTTATTTTTGGTGCTTTTACTTATTATCTAATTTTTTTCCATTCATTAACTTTGTATCTTTAAAATGTCTGAAAGACCCTTAATCTAAGGAATCCACATGCCACAGTGTTTGTGCCCAAGAACAAAATTAATAGATCGAGAGGGGCCATAAGGTCAGACTTTGGTCTTATGCTGTTTAATTTTGTTACTATAGTTCTGTTTGTTTTTAACAGGTCATTTGCTACTTACTTCCCAATTCTGTCAGAGTAGGGGCTGCTCTACCATGTTAACCCTAAGACTTACCTATGTATGTGGATTCCACCGGGCATAAGGCCTGACCAACCACGGGACCACAAGAGGTCCTGTCCTAAACTGTAAACACCAGGCTTTCATCACGAAAACAGCTACTAAATAAAGCTGAAAGATAAAATGTGCATGAATGGATTTATACTAGGCTTCCTTTATTTGGAATTTGAATTTTCATTTGTTTACATTCCCATAATTTTTATTATAATTATTTCATAGACTTTCTTCCCTGAAATAACTATACATATATATATATATATATATATATGTATGTATGTATGTATAAGATATTTATGACAGTAGCACATAAAGCACAAAAGCACAAGACTGGAAACAGCAGTCAAATATACATAGTTAAACATAACCTTGATTAACAAATCTTGTTATTCATGGATGCCAGCTCAGTTAATAAGTGTCTGTGGCTTGGATACTGAACTAGAGGTTAATGGCGAGGTGGAAGCAATTGTAGAATCTAGATTTTTAAGACAAACACACATCACACCACAGAAGGCATGCATGGAATCAGGTGTAGTCAGTCGGCTGTGGTGATGTACTTTGGGTGTTCTCCTTCACTGGTCTAGCTGTGAACAGCCACCAGGATCTGGCGACGTACCAAGCAGAGGAATGGCTCTTCCCATGAGCCTCTCGTGCCACTTCCGCATTCATCCTTCCAATGGCCGAATGAGAGACTGTGAAAGGATATTTTTACTTTAAAATTTTTTGATTAAAATTTTATTTTGACTTCGCTAAGATGAATTTGTAGAACAGATAGGTTAATTATTAATATATAGTCACAAGAGAGCGCATGTCAAATGTAACTAATACTTATACCCATCTTGACTTTGTGGTCAAATGTCAGTGGTATGGAATCAGATTTCTCTTCAACTTCATGTGCCTTAAAAGCTAAATGAATGCAAGTCATGATTTAAAAATTGCGTTGCATTTTTATGTTGAAGAAATCTAGAGCTCTTCTACATTCCTTAACTGATTTTCTTTCCTCCCTGTGAGACAGATTAAAAAACAGGAGATTTTTTCAAATGCACTGGTAATCAGGTCAAGACTAAAAGTAAATAAGTATCTGAGGAAGTGGATAAGTCAGTCACATCCTCAAAGGGCACTGAAAGAATGCAGGAAGACCGTCTTTTTCCTCCTTCATTCCTTGAGAGACAACGAGAGACGACTGACCTCTAAAACATGTAACCTCAAAACGGTTTCTCTAGTCAGAAGCCAAAACTGGGTGGCGATTTGATCACAGAGTGTGGCCTGGCCGTGTCATGGGTCATATGGTCCAGCATATGAACAGGAAGGTGAGAATTGGTGAACTTTTGCCTCAGTTGTGCCATCCATCAAAGAATAAATGGAGCAGATCAACGTGTGCAGCTGTATCGGGAGGCGGGTGGCCGAGTCCTTCTCACACAGGGGCCTTTTGTCTCCTGAACATGATCTGGCATTAGGATGGGATGCACTCGGCCTCGGCTTTGTGGTAAATTGCTAACCCATTATCACACCAGCACACAGGGTCATTTATCTTCTAATCCAGAGTGTCACCTGTTCTTCATTCACCAGTCAATAACCATTAATTATGCTCAGTGGAAATTTAAACAAAGCCCTTTCCCTCTGTTGAAGCCAGTAAACTATTCAGCAATAACAAATAAATCTGGAGTTGTATATCCTTTCCCTTCCCATTCCCAGACTGGAGTCTGGTACAATATGAACTTTGGAGGAAATGCCTAGAAATTGATAGGTCAAAGGCCACAGATAGTCTGATGGAGAAGAAAAGAGCAGATTCTTGGCTCTTGCTCTAGTGAAAGGAGAGGCTCCTGCTGATCCCCCGATTCCTGCCGGGAACAAAACAAGCACCAGGGGACCTGTGCCCATGTTTAAAGTGATCTGCCATTAGCCAGCGATCATATTTTCTCCTTTCATTTTTAGCAAGCCCTTGCTTTCTTTCACATGACTAAAAATAGGATTTTTTTCAGACCGTACTAGCACAGCAGAGTGTTTCTAAGGAAATAAAGTAAACTGAGTGGTCCTGAAAGATCTATTTGAAATGTTATTTTTAGAATTGATATTTGAGTCAAACCCATTTAAGTGTATTTACCCCATTACATTTAATCCCACAGAAGAATGTTCGAATAAAAATTCTAGCCAGAAACATAATTTAATTTTTCCTAAAAGACTGAAAGTGCACACACAAGTTTGTGTGTGTGCGTGTGTGCACAGGTACACATGTGCCCCTGCTCAAGTGAGGTGGCAGGGTAAGCTTAGTTGGGAAGAGGAGCTAAAGTGCAGCCTCAGTCCTAATGAAGCCACCATGCTGTGTGCTGTTGGTCACAGGGAAGTCCAGTGAGACAGCAGGAATTCATTCCAGTGGCTAGACTTGGGACCTGAGTATGAGATCTAGAAAGAGAGGTCAACATTCCCAGACAGATGAGGGGATAGGGCATTTCAGGTCGCGAGAACTTCACGCGCAGGCCAGACCTACATGGAGTGGCCTCCTCACCAGCCCGCCTCTAGTGTGTGCAGGCTGTGACCCCCCTTCCAAGCAGGCACTTCTCTGAGGCTTTGTGACAAACTGTGCTGGGCGTGGACAGGTTTGGCCAGGAGGACCTGGCCCTCAGCTTTTAACAGCATTCAGGGAGCTACCAAGCCACTGTATAGACTCCATCTGCTGCATGGACTATTCAAGTAAAGAGAGTAGCTTGTACTTTGCGCCTTTTAAACACTGATCAAGCTGTAGTCGTAGTTGAAGTTGTAGTTGTAGTAGTGGTAGTAGTAGTAGTAGTAGTAGTAGTAGCAGTAATAGTAGACCATTTAAAAAGTGTTGTGACTAAATTCATCCATCATGATCTCTTAATGCAAAATGAAACAGCAGATATTTCATTAATATAAACAAAACTGTCTCCTAACCAAGACAATTTCATCTGTTAGTTACTTTACAGTATGCCACTGACCTGAAACTGTTGTCCTTGTCCCAGCCACCATGCCACATCTCCAAGGCATGTGAAATTGCCCCAAATCTTATCTTCCATAGAGCAAAAAAAGATTTAAAACAGTCTTGTAAAATACCAAAAATACAAAAATACCCACACACAAAAAAAACTTCAAGTAAAAGGAAAATTAAAGGAAAAATATTGTAGAAGGTTGACTCAAATTAAAATGAGTAAAGAGGAATTAAACTTTTTTATGGCATTTTCTAGGAGAAAATAGGCCAACTCATTGATTTCAGCAACCCATTTTTCAGCTTATCCAGTAGCATCCAGAGAGACACCAAACAAAATAGTTTTGTTTAAATGTTAGAACAAGAGTTCAATGCACATAACATTGAAGACTGTGTTAAAATAAAGTGCTTATTCCTTTATCTATTTTATTTTGAGAAGTGGGTAGAAGTGATCAAAAGAATTTTTTTTTCTTTTGGTTTGGATCTTTTTAAAGAGACATGTTCCTGTTGGATCCTTGCTACACTTAATTTTTAAAAATCTGCATCTCCTATCTGTGTGAAAATAAATCTTTATGATTAATGCAAATTCCAGGCTATAGGAACTGTAGGCCTGTGTGCTACTGATAAAAGCTCTTCTCCTCAGGGGAGATGGGCTATGATGGTACCATAAGTCTGTCTTGGACATGCAACTGCACTTTTGCCAGCCAGACTTGTAGTTCCTCCTGAGAAAGTTTACCTGGCTGATACATTTATTTTGATCATGCTGTGAAGGGTGAGCACCTGACCTTGACATGCTGCCTCATGAAACCCTGAACTCTGGTGTCAATATTTTCATTGCCTCTCAGTCAACTTTTTAAAAATAGTAGTATTCTCTATTACATGACTGTTTTCCAGTAATGATTCTTGCTTATTTTGCTTTCTGATTGGTAAATTTTCTTTTTTTTTTTTTTTTAAATGATTGGTAGACTTTCAACTTTGTTATTAAAAAATTAGGTTCTGTTTTTGAGGATGAACGCCATCTCTAAATGATTTTATTCCTGCCTGTCACCCTGTTACAGAAAAATTAGACAATGCTTTTAGGACTGTTTTTTCATAAGTAATGCTATAAAAAGGTTATTTGCCACAGACACTGCCTAACATCATGGTCCTCTAAGTTGTGGTCCAAGGACCTGCAGCATGAGAACCTCCTGGGATGTTGTATATTCTGAGACATGCTCTCTAGGCCTGAGTCCACTCCTACAGCTGTGACCCAGGCAACCATACCAAGATGTCCCCCCACATGATTCTGATGTACAGTAAAGGTTGAGAACCATTCCTGTCATGGTTAGAATATTGCATTAAATTCACCTTCATATTCTAGCTGTGCATTTCCATATCCAGTTATGTGCACTAGGTAACACCATATTTTCAAAGTGACTGCTAAGTACAACTTTGAAATTAACTTGACTCCATTTCTCTCTAGGCCATGTGGCTGATGTTGCAGAATGATGAGCCAGAGGACTTTGTCATAGCCACTGGAGAAGTCCATAGTGTCCGGGAATTTGTCGAGAAATCATTCTCATACATTGGAAAAACTATTGTGTAAGTATGCCTGAAAGTTGACTGCTGCTTGTTAGCCAGATATTCACTGGCAGATATGCTCATGTGCCTGCTATTCTGCCTTGGTTCTGTTTGTCATCTTCCCCTGTTGCTCTCTTGTAAAGCAATACAGAGAGTTTCAGTTCAAGGCAGGTGCTTTGCTCTTTCATTTGTATTTTTATTTTAATTTCAGGGGATACATGCACAGGTTAGTTACATAGGTATAGTGCATGATGATGCAGTTTGGGCTTCTGTTGAGCCCATCACCCAGATAGTGAGCATGATACCCAATGGGTAGTTTTTTTAACCCTCATCTCCTTCCCCCCTTTTGGAGTTCTGGTATCTATTATTCCCATCTTTATGTTTGTGTGTACCCAGTGTTTAGCTCCCCTTTATAAGTGGGAATATGCAGTATTTGGTTTTCTGTTTCTGTGTTAACTTTCTTAGAATAATGACCCCCAGCGGCATCCATATTGCTGCCAAGGACATGATTTCATTCTTCTTTATGACTGCATAGTATTCTATGGTATATATAATTCCACATTTTCTTTATCCAATCTGCTGTTGATGGACACCTAGGTTATTTCCATGTCTTCGCTATTGTGAATGCTTGCAATAAACATGCAAGTTCAGACGTCTTTTTGATAGAATGATTTGTGTTCTTTTGGGTATATATCCAGTAATGGGATTGCTGGCTTGACTGGTATTTCTACTTTTAGATGTTTGAGAAATCCCCACATTGTTCTCCACAAAGGCTGAACGTGTTGACATTACCATCAGCAGTGTATGACTGTTCCCTTTTCTTTGTAACCTCACCAACATCTGTTGTTTTTTGACTCTTAAATAGTAGCCATTCTGACTGGTGTGATTTGGTATCTCATTGTGGTTTTGATATGCATTTTCCTGATGACTAGTGAGGGTGAGCATTTTTTAATGTTTCTTGGGACTTTGCTCTTTACTGCATTCAACCCTACTTACATACATGTAAAAGGTTGGTCAGCATCTAAACCAATTTTTTTCAAAATTTCTCTTATCTTTCTTATTTTTTAATGTTTTAAGTTTTTATTTATTTTTAAATTTTATTTTATTTTTGTTTTTCAAGTTTTAAAATTTTTATCACAGTACAAACATTATCTTCTATTGTGATTTTACTCATTTGAATCTATCAAAATATTAAAGAAAAGTTCCAAATACATTACAATCATTTTATCTCTGAACGATTGTGAATAAGTTGCTGGCCTGATACCCCATACCCTGAACTTTTATGTGTATTTTCTACAATGACATTCTCCTGCAGAAATGCAATATGATCATCAAATTCAGGAAATTCATAGTGATATATTATTTTCATATAACCTACAGATCCCATGTGAGTTTTAGCAGTTGGACCAGTGCTATACTTTATACTGAAAAAATCCAGTTTATAATCATCCACTATGTTTACTTATTTCATTATACAAATTTTGAAGTCAGATTTTTATTGGAGTTTTCAAAAGATTTGTGGGAAATCCTTCATTATAGATTAAAGATTATTTTTTTAAATGTTTGATGATTTTAAATTATAAAATATAAATAACATGAATTTGATCATTTTAACCATTTTTAAGTATACAATTCAGTATGTTCGGTGTTATGCAACCATCACTGTTATCCATGTCCGGAACATTTCTATCATTTCAAACAGAAACTCTGTACCCATGAAATATGACTCCTCATTCTACATCCTCCCAACACCTGGTAACCTCTATTCTACTTGCCGTTTTGATTAATTTTCCTATTCTAAGTACCTCATATAAGTGGAATTGTACAATATATGTCCTTTTGTATCTGGCTTATTTTACTTCCCATAATGTTTTCATAGCTCATCCATGCTATAGCACTTTATTCCTTTTTTAAAGACTGAGTATATATATATATATAGAATAGAATAGAATATATACCAATAGAATATATACCACATGCACTCTGTTTATCCATTCCTCTCTTAATGGGCACTTGGGTTGTTAACAACTGTTGGCTATTATGAATAATGCTTCTATGAAGATGCATGTACAAATATCTGTTTAAGTCTCTGCTTTCAGCTCTTTCGGGTATATACTTAGAAATGGAATTTCTGGCTCATATGGTAATTCAGTGTCTAACTTTTTGAGGAACACCAAACTGTTTTCTAAGATTTATTTTGAAACATAAGAAAATACTTTCACTTCTAGCCATGATGGAATAACAGAAACAAGCTTTAACATTCTAGCTTTAAAAACTAGAATGTTTTTAAAAACTAGGAAACTTGACAAAATACATGAAACAACTATTTTAGACACTGGTCAACAGGCAGTGTAGGACTATGATCCCAGATAGAAAAGGAATAAATAAGGTGAGCCCTGCAGTCACTCTGGCTTTCATTCTGCACCATGCAGTATGAAAGAAGCACCTCAAGCAGAGAACAACAGTCTTGCTGAGTTGAGGAGACAATTGATCAGAAATCAGGGAGTCTGAGGCACCTGAACATTGTGGGTCGGGGTTCTAGAAAGAGGGACTCTACAAAGAAAAAGAGCTCCAAAAATCTGTATGGGGTCCCCCTGAGGCTTTGCTAAATAATAAGATTCACGTGTATGAGAAACTACATAAGCTTCAACAAATAATCACCTGGGAACTGAGGCCTGAATGTTTCTTAGAGGTCACCCAAGACATTCAAGCTTCAACCAGCCATAGTGGAGAGAACTTGTTGATGACCCTGAGAATGCAGTACACATTCCAAAAGGGCTTTGCCTCAGTAATGGGGTGAATCCCTAGAATAAAAGACTACTCTAGACTCAAGCTAACAAAGCTCAAATACAAGTCTCAAAAGGGTCAAACTGGACACAAATTATTCAGTGTCTTGCCATTACAAAGCCCAGTATTCTTCAAAGGAAGACAGAAAATAAATGTTGTTGTTTATGTCACTCAACAACATAAAATGTATAATGTACAGCATTCAATCAAAAATTACTAGGTATGCCAGGAAGCAGGAAAATGTGGCCCATAACCAGAATAAGAATCAATCAATAAAAACACTTTGAAGAATAATAAAGATAGTGATAATGAGTACACGAGGTTGTTAAATTCACTGTTATAACTATGTCCAAGTATTTAAGAAAGACGTGAATATATTGATAAAGAGAGGGAAAATATATTTTTAAAAAATCAATGGAACTTTAGACAAGAAAAAATGAAGTATCTGAAATAAAAAAATTTACTGTTAGCATTGAGAGCAAATTAAATACTACAGAAGAAAAGACCAGTGAATGTAGACGTAACATTAAAAATGATTTAAGATGAAGTACAAAAAGAAAAAGACTGAGGGGAAAGAACAATTTCAGTGATGTGTGGGATAATTATCAAACAACCTAACATAGGTGTAATTGAAGTCCCAGGGGACAGGGGGAAAAGGCGCACAGAAAAAGAATTGAGTAATAGCCAAGTTTTTCCCCCAAATTTGATGAAAACAATAAAATCACAGAACTAAGAGGCATAGTAAACCCCAATCAGGAAAAACACAAAGGAAGCCACAGTATACATCATAATCAAACTACTGAAAACACATGCTAAAGAGAACATCTCAATAGCAGTCAGAGAATAAAGATAATTATTATGGTGGAACTCAGTTTTATTACCATTTAGTGGAAACATGCTTTTATAAAACTTAAGAGTACATTTTTCTTTCTCCCACGGATGCTCTTTTAATGTCTTTATTTCATGATTTGGTCAATTTAACTCCTAAGTCATTCGTCCTTATGTGTACACAGTGTGATGTATACTGTGGTTAAAAGCACAGGTTCAGTGCCACACTTTTTGGGCTTGAATTCCAGCTCTGCAACTTCCTAGGCAGTTATTTATCTTCTCTGTCTACATTTGCTCAATTGTAAAATGGTGATCGAGTTCCTACCCCACAGTAATGGGGTGAAGATTATTTAATGGATTAATGTACGTAAGTCACCTACAACACTACCTGACACATCTTAAGCTCTAGAAGTATTTGCTATGAATGAAGTAGGTAATTGATTGAAAATGACATTTGCCAACAGTGAATTCAAGGGATTAAGACAATGTGGAAACAATAAGTTTGGGCAAAGTGATTTTGTTTGGAGACAAGAAACAGTAAAGAAAGTCACACTGATGTTTCATGGCTTCATGGCCAGAAGAAACTTAACAGAGACACTTTGCAGAGACAGGCGATTTCAGGAGGGTGAATAACCTTGTTTAGTTTTCCTTGTATAGAGATGGTGGTGGATCTAGTGAGATGTATTATCCTCTCCCAAGAAGAATTGACAATTTACCAGAATTAGAATCCATCTCCTAAAGAGCAGTGTTTCTCAAATTTTAATATGCTGTGAATCACTTGGGATCTTGTTAAAATGCAGATTCTGAATTAGTAGCTCTGGGTGGAGCCTGAGATCGGAATTTCTAACAAGATCCTGGGTGATGCCGATATAGCTGACCAATGGACCACATTTTGAATAGCAAAGCCTGAAAGAGTATAAGACTGCAAATTTGAAATGAACCTTGATGATTAACCTTATCACTTTCTAGCATATTTTTGGTCATTTGTGATTTTTACCTTCCCCAGTAGATTAGACAGTAGGCTCCTTAAGGACAAAATTTGGTGACTGATTCCTTTTGATACTTTCCATTGTGCCTAGCACAGTGTCAGATATATGGTAAATAAATGGAGACTTTAATGAATCAATAATGGAGATAGAATTTTTGGAAGTTAGGAAATGTTGATTTGGGGGGGGGGTGCTGGAGAATAGGTGGTGAAGGGGTGTTTCTCAAAAATGAAAAGACAAAAATCTAGGGCTTCCATAAGAACGGGTCAGGGGCACTTCTAACTGATTTAACTCCTTTTCTTTATTTTGTGTTCTGTTCCTCCTATCTCCAGTATTTATAAGACTATCTAGATATAGTTGAATTTAATTGCAACTGAATTTAATTTATCATCTGATAAATAAAGGTAAAAGAGTTATCTGTGCTTTCTGTTTCTGCCATTAATATGTTGAGGAATGCTTTCAGACAAGATGAAGAGATCCAAAAGTCAAGAACCGTAACTGCCTTTTCCTTTGCCTATGATTTGGAATGAGATAGACCAAAAGATGACTGGGATCTCCAAAGCAGAGAGCCAAAGTGTCTTGAAAATTCTTCTGGTGGTGTTAAACTAGTCTCTAATACAAGATGAGATATTATACTTCCATAAGGCAAGTCACCCAGAGCCTGAGGGACTATGTGATTTATCCAGTAATCATTAAATACCCAATTCTACCAGTTCTTGAAGAGTCAAGTTCTTTCAATTCAACTAATTGTTTAATTTATTAAGTAGTTTCCTGGCTGGGCTCGTGGCTCAGTCTGTAATCCTAGCACTTTGAGAGGCCAAGGCAAGTAGATTGCCTGAGCCCGCAAGTTCGAGACCCACCTGGACAACTTGGCGAGACCTCGTCTCTACAGTAAATCAAAAATTAACTGGGCATGGTAGCGTGTGCCTGTAGTTCCGGCTACTTGGAAGGCTGAGGCGGAAGGATCGCCAGAGCCCGGCAGGTGGAGGCTGCGGTGACCGGGAGTGTGCCACTGCACTCCAGTCTGGGTGACAGAGTAAGACTCCGACTCAAATAAATAAATAAATAAATAAATAGGTAGTTTCCTTCAGAATTTACAGTAGAATGTAGCCTGTCAAAAAATAACCTTGGAAATCAGAGAATGTCCAAGAGCTCATTTTTTGAAACATTTAACATGCTTTCCTGTAATGTTTTACATGTTTAAAACAACTGGCATTGCTTAAATCCCCAAAATAAGTGAAAGTCCATAAACCCATGACTAATGTCCTTGCTTGTGCTGGTCTTAAGGTAATTTTGTTTATGAATTGTAATATATAGAGAAAAATGTTTAACTAAAATCACTTTATAAAAGTCATTTTCATTACCTCCTTTTTTTCTTTACTTAGCCAGCTGACTTATAAATTAGAAAACCTGTATTGGTGAAAATGTGGAAAAAGGAGACAACTTGTATACTGTCAATGGCAATGTAAATCAGTACAACCATTATGGAAAACAGTATGAAGGTTCCTCAAAATATTGAAAATAGAGCTACCATATGATTCAGTAATTCCAATACTGGGTATATAGTCAAAGGAAATGAAGTCAGTATATCAAAAATATATCCACATGTTCCTGTTTATTGCAGTACTATTTACAATAGCCAAGGTACAGAATCTACCTAAGTATCTAATAATTATGAATGTATAAAGAAAATATGATATATACAAATGGCTCTAATGACTGCTCTAAAGATGATTGCAGGATCCATGTGGGGCCAGCCACAATCTTTCCTTGGGATTTTTCTAAGTGAATCGCTCTCAAATGTTCTATTCTTCTGACTGTGCTAGGCTATGTCCTCAGAAATGCAGTCAAAGATGCCCTCTGCCATGAGGAATAGCTGGGGATGGAGGTGACATTTGAGAAGCAGTGAAGTCAAGAAGCAGACAACGTTTGGAGCTTAACAAAGCACTCCTAATAATAAGATGTTGTGTTTGATTCCTAAAGAAAACATACACAAAAGTGCACATATTTTTAAAGAATAAGATGTTATGTTGCCTACATCTTATTTTCTTCATTAGATTTGCTTAAATCTATGATATTCACATACGCAATATAAAGTTATTAAAATGTGTTTGAGAGTTCTTCATTTAAAAAAGTGACTACTGCAGAATGGCATATATTCATTTCTGCTGAACTATACATTTTAGTAATAGTTTCAGAGGGTTATTTAGAAGCAACATAAATTTTATAAAAGGTGTAAAAAACTCAATCCCAAACACAACTAATCCAAAAATACATTTTTAAGTCCAAAAAAGAAGCCAAGGTTTTTGAAACATGAAATATCATCTTTAGAAAAGATTGAAGGCCTAAAGATAACCTATTGATGAAATTCCACTGCAGTTTATTTTATATCCTCTTGCTTTTAATTTTTAAGGCATTTTCAATTCTCCACGGTGTATTTAAAAGTTTAAAAAGACCTTATTTTTCTTCCCATTCTTTATTTTCTTTAATTAATATAATTCGTTTCCTGTACAATTTTTTATGCAAATTTGTTTATTTATTTATTTTTGAATTGGAGTCTTACCCTTGTCACCCAGGCTGGAGTGCAGTGGCATGCTCATTGCCACCACAGCCTTGACCTGCTGGGCTTAGGCTATCCTTCCACCTCAGCCTTCCAAGTAGCTGGAACTAGAGATGCACACCACCATGCCCGGCTAGTTTTGGGGATTTATTGTAGAGTCAAGATCTCACCAAGTTGCCCAGGCTGGTCTCGAACCCCCGGGCTCAGGCAATCCTCTTGCCTTGGCCTCCCAAAGTGCTGAGATTACAGGCTGAGCCACCATGCCCGGCCAGATTATTTTTTAAATGTGTGAAGTATCCATACTAATAAAACAAAGACTGAAGCATAATGAAATTATGTATATGACAAAGAGGAGAAAAGTTAATGGACAATTTTGGTAGTCAGAGTTCTTTTGTTTTTTTGGGACTGAAACCGAACTCAGAGCAGCCTCAGGGACATGGATCTGGGATGGAACTTTGTTAGGGACCCTCTGCTTCTTGACTTCACTGCTTCTCAGATGTCACCTCCATCCCCAACTGTTTCTCATGGCAGAGAACATCTTTGACTGCATTTCTGAGGACATAGCCTAGCACAGTCAGAAGAATAGAACATTTGAGATTTACTTAGAAAAATCTTAAGGAAAGATTGTGACTGGCCCCACACGGATCCTGTGATCATCTTTAGAAAAGTCACTGGAGCCAGAGTGTGGGACTGGATCCCAGGCCCTGGCCTGTTGTCAGAAAGAGAGAATTCCAGGGTGGACAGCCCCACTAGAAGAAGTCCAGGGCTGAATGGGAGGAGCAGAGTCCTTCCCAGGGTGCTAGTGCAGAAGACAAGCAGAATGTGGTGCGAGGCAGATACAGACAGCACACTCTCCCCACAGTGTGTGTCTAGCATGAGCCCAGAAGCTGCACACCTACTCAGTTTAATTCCAGGGCCAGGCAATAGCCAAGTTATGATGCATTAAGGAGAAAATTGAGGCACAGTGCAGGTCAGGGCCCTCCTCAGGTGACCCAGCCAGAGAGGATCTGAAAGAAGGATTTTCTGACCCAAGAGGCCCCTTTTTCCTTCATGTTGCATTTTTCATCCTTGTTTATATCCTTTCAAAAAAATATATTGTAATGTGATATTCACAATGAAAACAGGCCCAAGTCTTCATACCTGTGGGAGAGAGAAACCCCAACCAAATACAAAGAGAACAAAAGCAGCTAATCTTGGTTTTTGAGCTTCCAAGAACCCACGTTTTGATGAAAGAAAGTAAGACTTGAAGGACTTCTCAAGGACACTTTTCGCCATATGCAATGGTGATCTTAAGCTCTGTTGCTAGAAGCAAATCCCCCATAAAACCACAGCACCTCTTCTGGTTCCTTGAGTGCCTCCTGCCTTCTTGGGTCTGTAGCTATAAGCATCATCTCCTGCCTCGTCTATCCTCAGTGCCTCAACAACTGCCCACAGTGGGTGCTTTGTAAACACGTAATTAGACAAATATGGATATCCTAAAGCCAGCTTGTCCAGAAAGGCCTTCCAAGAACACCCTCTGTCACCCAGATTTCCTCAGCATCTGTGACTAGCATGATTCACTCTCTCATGGCGGTGACAGCTAGAGGGAAGCCACCATGGAGTTGACCTACTGAGAAGGGATGAGAAGGACCTGAATTCAGCTCAGGGCAAGGGCAGGGAAAGGAGGGATTGGTTTAAGAGAGACTTAGAGTCACAGAATTTGGTGAACAATTGTATGTAGAGGGTGAAGGAGAGCGAAGGCTTCCGGTTTAGTTAGTGGTGGAGTTAATTTAGCTGGGAGCTTTCTCTCCTCTCATAGTTTTCTCCCGCTGTGCTTTGGGTACTTAGAGGAAGGTTACAGGTATTTTCTCTTACCTTCTGGACTTTCTCTACAGCCTCATATTACATGTCTCTTCCATATCAGACACACCAGTCAGCATCTGGAATATTCTGACTTTTGCTATTTTAAGATCTGTTGTCTCTTCCCATTTCTGCTGCTGTTTTTAAAATAATATGTTGTAATGCTTACCAAAAAGGCTTGATACTTGTGTTGCCATCTCTGTATTTACAATCTACACAAATATTCCCTTTTGAAGTCTTTGACGTCATTTGAGTAATTATTTTGAATGTATTAGAAAATAGCACATTAATTTGAGTTTGGATTAGTAGAAGATATTCAGGAGAGTAGTTCAGTGCATATGTAATCCTGATAAAATTTAAGGTAATGTTTGTTAATTAGCGTCTTGTATGGTCATTGGTATTGAAAAGGCAGCTTTTTGACACAACTGCTTTTTTCTAAGAGCATCTCAGGGGTGTGTGTCTGTGTGTGTGCCTGTGTGTTCGTGTGTGTGTGTGTGTGTGTGTGTGTGTGTGTGTGTGTGTGTGTTTCAAAGAAGTTGCATTATTGAGACTCTCTTTAGTGCTGTTTTGTGCTTCACTTTCCCTTCAACTTGTTACTAAGTACATGGACTGAAAAGGAAGCGCTTTTCTTCTACAATTAAAATGATAGTAGTAATAGACAAGCAGGCAAATACGTGTTTTGACTAATTTTCTATCATTAATCTTGTTACATTTTGAGAAGGGAGTTGTAAGGATAGCCTGAAACCATGGAAGACCCAACATCTTGTGCTTTGGGCAGGAGGATGTTTCAGGCAATGGAAATAGTTATCATAGTCTGCGATACTGTGTTTACATTTGCAATAAAAATAACAAGGGCAAAATTATTATACATTACAAAAGAAACTCACATCTGAAATCCCCCTGGCTGAGTAACGAGCCATCTCGTGCTCACACACCATCCTCCCCTAACTTGATGTCGATTCTTAGTAGGTGGGATTTCTGGACCCTGGTCCCTGAGCCTGAACTTTTAGAGGCTAATCCTCCAAAAGAAGAAGCATGAGAAGGAAGGCCAGTGGGTACAGGTTCTAGGGCGTGAATAGGCATCCCTGTGGTGGGTATAGCTGCTGTAAGGCTTCCTGGAGAGTTGTGGGGCTGTGACAGTGTTAGATTGCACTATGGGAAAACAGATCCTCCCAATCAGTGGTTGTTGATGAACAGGATTCTCACATGGAATGCAGTCCTACTCAGGGCTTCTTGTAGGGGAAAGTCAGGAGTAGAAAAGTTGCTGTGGCTCTGCAGGAAAATATGTAACCTTTCAGTGTGCTGTTTGTAGACCAGCTGCCTTTGAGCCTTGTGATAGCTTTAACTCCCTTCTCAACAGCTTGTTTAATCTTCCTTTGACATCTATATTGTGTGACCAAGTTGGGTGAAATCTGTGAGACTGAGTGACAGAACTACAACTCACCTTAATTCATCACCACTCAGAATTCACCATAGAGCTTGAAAAATCAATCACAGTGAGAAAACCTGCATAGAAAAAGCTATTTCTGAATGTAGGTACTATGAGACCTTTCCGGAGAGACTCTACATCGACTCATACCTTCAAGAATATCCACAGTCTGGCTAGGCACACATCTGTAATCCCAGCACTTTGGGAGGTCAAAGCAGGAGGATTGCTTGAGGCCAGGAGTATGAGATTAGACTGGGCAACATAGCAAGACCCCTATTTCTACCCCCCCAAAATTTAAAATTAGCCAGAATGGTGGTACACACCTGTAGTCCTAGTTACTTGGAAGACTAAGGCAGCAGAATCAATTGAGCCCAGGAGGTCAAGGCTAGAGTGAGTTTTGGTTGTGCCACTATACTCCAGCATGGGCAACAGAAGAGATCTTGTCTGTTATTTAAAAAAAAAAAGGGGGTCTCCTCATTTTATTTAGTCATAATAAAGAAGTTGGCCTTTTCATGTAAGCTTCAGGTTGCCATTTAAAGGAAGTCTCTTTCTCTTCTTCTTTCTTCTCACTTTATCCTTCCCTCCCATCCTCCTACTTTCTATGTCTCTCTACCTCCCCTCTGGAAATCTAAGCCCAACTATCTTATATATTTATGAACTTTTGAGATGCTTGAATTTGTAACCCTTAAAAGATCAAAATACTACAGTATGAAGGTATGAAGTGATGTGCGCCTTTGTTGAAGCAGCAGGCTTTTGAATAATCGGCACCTGTAAGATCTTATTTGAGTCCCCACGCCTTGCTGGGCTATGGCATCTGAGGCAGCCTCATTCCATTTCATATGCAGCTCGCTAACTGGAGGTCTATTTCAGTTCTTAGCTAAGGATCTGTTAGATCCATAAGATAACTGCTGCCTTTATAATTACCTAAACAACTAGCACAGTACCTAGCAGATACTCATTAATGTACTTTCTGGCCTTCTCATTTTCTCTCAAAACCAGATTCATCAAAGGGAATCAAAAGATATTTCCTTGCCCTTGAGAAGTATAGATTCTAATTGGGTGACAGTTACTAAGAACACATTATTTACAAATATCTATGCATAGGTGATGCCATTGTGCAAATTCATGATAGCAATACGGAAGTAATAGCACCACAGTCAAGATTAGAGTGGTATCTGCAGAAAGGTAGAGGTAAGCTGGCTCTTGTCCAAGTTGGGAGATATAGATGATAGTTAGGAAGAAGGAAAGCATTCCAGGTGAGTGGGTGACATGAGTAAAGGCATAGAGGCAGGAGGTGGTGAACTGTGTGTGAGCACTGGGCAACTGGATGAGCTGGGGTGGCATCTCCTCCAGAGATACTTGCTCCATAGTTCCCTTGCTTCCCTGGCCACTCCCCACCATTCTTCAGGTCCCAACTCAGGCATCCTCCCTCTGCCCAACAACCCTGGGGTCTATTAACACCCTGGCTTTCTGCCATCACTCAAGATTGTGGCGGTCACAGACTCCAAGCTCCTCAGGGAGAAACCACATCTATCTCACTCATACCTGTGTCCTTAGCACCTGGCTTCGCTTACTGGTGACACTTAGTGGGTGCACAGTGAAGATTTGTGAGGGGTGGGAAGAAGGGAAGTGGTTGGGTATGGTTGTGCAGCTGGAGGAGGTACCGATGCAGCAGCTCGAACGATGGCTGAGACTCTGTAGGGCTGGAACACTGATCTTCACAGCACCATCTCCTTCCCATGACCCCGTAGGAAGAGGCCTCCAAACATTTTCCTTTCTCCTGTAAAGCCAGAGAAGTTCCACCCGTATCCTTTGGGAGTGGGGAGTATACGCCCCTTGAGTTAATATAAATAAAGAAAAATAAAGCAGGCAGGTACAGCACACTTAACAATTCATATGAAGATAACAGAAACCCCAAGGCCCGTGGATATGTGTGCTCTGCGCTTGAAAATTCTTTCACTGCCAGTGACAGCTGAGGAGAGTCATCTCTGGCCTTGCCTCTTTGTTCTAGTAGTTGATCTCTTGAGCCACCTCTGTAAGCACCACCACACAAAGCTTTTTCCATTGCGTTTGCCTTTCTTGTCTGACATCCTGGGTGAAGCATAAGAAAAGATCGAAAGTAGACCCTCTCTGTTAGGTCATTTCTGAGTGATACTGATAAAAAGAAGAAAGCAAGGAAGTATTGACCAGTTGGCCACTCTTACTGAAAATAATATTTGAGAGGACCATCCTCATACAAACGGCATGCCCTTTGAGAGGGTACCATACCCTTTCAGCTCACACTGTGAAACAGACGCATTGTCTGGGCCCAGAGCAATAGAGCCATGGAGCCTTGCTTGGCAGCCTTGGCCCCAACACCCCTTCCCCACATAACCTTCTGGAAACTGTTAGCCTTCTAAATGTATTTTCCCCATTTATAAACTGTGGATTCTACTGTCTGCATGACTTTTGGAGTACACTTTCAGCAAGTAATGTTCATAAAGGCCTGTGATGTGGGAAGCATAGAACAAGTGTAGGTGTTCATCTGCAGGCGTGCCTTCTACATGAGCAGCTGTATAATGGATTTAAATTTTTCCTTTTTTATGACTGACAGTGGTGAGAAATTACAGGGAGGGGAGAGGAGGGGGGATGGGATTAATGATACTCAATATCTGTCTGGGGACGGGGAGACACCTCTTATCACCAAGGGTGTCTGAACGAAGCATATTTGTATA
>CAUYQG010287741.1:0-13882 GCA_963574415.1 Tarsius wallacei | reverse complement strand
AAAATTGTGGGGGTGATACAGAGAGTTTTTATATGCCCCACATCCAGTTTTTCTTATTGTTGCCATCTAATATTAATATGGTACATTTGTTACCACTAATGAACCAATATTAATACATCATCATTATTAATATTCATATTTTAATATTTCCTTAGTTTTTGCCCAGTGTCCTTTTCCTGTTTCAGGAGTGCACTGGGATACTAGATTACATTAGTTGTCATACATTCTTAGAATCTGTTTGAATTTGACAGCTTTTCAGATTCCTTGTTTTTGATGGCCTTGGACATTTTGAGGAATACTGGCCAGATGTTTTATAGAATATTCCTCAGTTGAGATTTGTTGACTTTTTAACGATACCTTTTTGTGTTCTTATTTTTTTTTAGTAGTTATTGTAGACATTATATTATCTTTATTTAGTACAATCTGGTTTCAAATATTATATTATTTCATGACTAATATATTAACCACAAAACACTATAATTCATATTGCTCCCCTTCTACACTTGTGTTCTTGTTGTCAAATGTGTTCCTTCTATTTATGTTATAAATGCCTTAATATAGGGTTATTATTTTTTGCTTTAATCAGTCAATGTTTTTAAAACATAAAAAATATACACATGAAACTATAATTTTAAAAGTCTTGCCATAAAAAATTAAAAACATTTAATAAAAACTTTAAAAATGTATACACATTTTAAGAAAAGAAAAAACAGTAGTAAAATTGCAATACTAAAGATATACTGATAGCAAAAGATGAATACAAGTCACATTTGAATTTTGCAATGACAAGAGGTGCTCAGTGGTTACCATCAGCGTTCAGACACTTCTGATTCTGGCAGACTACTGTAGGACTTGTTGCTGTGTGAGGCCTTCCAGATCTTTTTTTGTGCACTTCACACACAGTACCATGCAACTCAAACTTACCATGAACGCATGCAGTTGTTAGGTGTGTTGGAGGTTCTGTTGCATATCCATGTCTCCATTGTCATTGTGCTTCTACAACATTCTTGAATTTCAAATATCACTTCAAAACAGTCTTGTGTTCCTCAAATGACAACCATGTTTCTGCCATTTTCTTTGACTGTCCTGCCTGTTGCATGGTGATGCTAGTATTCGTTTGATTAATGCCATCTTTTGAGTGTCATACCATATATTGCTAACTGTAATTCAATTCTACTTCAAAAATTAATACATAGATAACATCTCTTAAAATGTGTATACATTTTTTTTGGCACCCCGGGTATTTTTTTCTTTCTGGTGTTCTTCATTTTAATCTTGCAGATCTGGGCTTCAATTTGATACATTTTGCTTTATATTGGGTAACTTCTTTTGACATTTCTTGCATGCTAGTTTGCTAGAGTTTAATTCTCTTAGTTGTTTTCTGTTTGCAAATGTCTGTACTTGGTTTTCATTTTTGAGGAATATTTTGATGGCTATAGATTTCTAAGGGAACATCACTCTAAAGATGTTATTCCATTACTTTTTGTCTTTTATTTTTAACCCTTCTCATTGTTCCCCTGTATGCAATGTGTCTTTTTCCTCTGGCTGGTTTTAAGATTTTTCTCTTTTTTTTTGAGTTTTCGTGATCAGTAACTCTGTATGTGGTTCCTTTGTGTTTACTTTATTTGGTGTATGTTGACCTTTTGCATCTGTGGGCTTATTATCTTTCATCAGTTTTGGATCATTCTCCATCATTATTTCTTTAAATAGTCCTTCTGTTTTATTTGCTCTCTCCTGTCACTTTAGGACTAAACACCAGATATGTTAAGCAGATATTACCTCACTGTATTTAGATGATCTTTCTCCCTTTAATTCTTCTTTCTCTTTGTGTTTCAGTTTGTGTGATTTCTATTGCTCTTCCTCCCTTATTTTTTCTTATGATATGTCAGATCTACTAAGAATATCAAATGAATTATTCTTTTTTGATGCTTAAAAATTTCTAGTTGCCTAGCATGGTGACTCAAGCCCGTAATCCCAGCACTTGGGGAGGCTGGGGTGAGAAGATTACCTGAGTCCAGTGGTTCAAGACCAGCCTGGGCAACTTGATGAGACCTTGTCTCGACAATATATACATTAAAAAAAAAATTAGCCAGACATGGTAGTGCACGCCTGTAGTTCTGGCTACTTGGAAGACTGAGGCGTCAGGTTCGCCTGAGCCCAGCGGCACACCAGCCTGGATGACAGAGTGAGACTCTGACTCAAAATAATAATAATAATAAAAAAATTCTAGCATCTTAATTTGTTTATTTTTTTC
Source organism: Tarsius wallacei (assembly GCA_963574415.1). Lineage (NCBI taxonomy): Eukaryota > Metazoa > Chordata > Mammalia > Primates > Tarsiidae > Tarsius > Tarsius wallacei. Next base: position 11,628 of record CAUYQG010287741.1, on the reverse strand, counting down.
TTCTTTTTTGAAGAAACAATCTTGTTATGTTGCCCAGGTTGGCTTTGAACTTCTGGTCTCACGTTAATCCTTCTACCTCAGCCTCCTATGTAGTATTTGGTCCTTTTTATAGTTTTTATTCCTCTGCTACACTTTATCATCTGTTCACACATTTCCCACCTTTTCTCTTAGAGCCTTTTACATATTCTAGTTATTTTGATACTTTTGTCTAATAATTTTAACCTCTGGACCATCTGTGCAGATGTTGTCCTGTGGTCCTGTTGTCTTGCTTCTTTGCCTGTCTCACAATTATTAACTGAATACCAGACATTATGTGTGAAAAAAATAGTAGTGATTGAGGTAAATAATAGTTGGCCATGGGAAGGTAGATGTTATGAGTGGGGGATTCGTCGAAAAGAGTTAACACAGCAGGCTTGACTGCTGTCCTTTGAAAGACCTGCTTGCAGACTTGGACCTTGGCTGATGTCTGAGAACGTGGACTTCAGGAGAGTTCCCAGCACCCTAACTGATAGAAGGAGCTTACTTTATCTAAACTGTTTGCTCAATGTAATTTATGCTGAATACATGCCTTCCTTCTGGGAGTCTGGAATTTGGGAACAAGCTAGGCAGATGTTACCTACGTGATCAGCCCCTAATAAAAACCCTGAGCACAGAGCCTCTGATGGGCGTCTGTGGTTGGCAGCATTTCGCATGTGTTGTCCCAGCACTGCTGGGGAGTTAAGCCTGTCCTGCATGACTCCACTGACAGAGGACTCTTAGAAGCTTGCACCTGGTTTTCCCTAGATGTTGCCACGTGTGCCCTTCCCTTTGCTGATTTTGCTTTGTATTCCTTTGCCGTAATAAATTATAGCCATGCGTTTGACTGCATGCTGAGTGCTGTGAGTTCTTTCACTGAGTCATTGAACCTGAGGGTGGTCTTGGCGGTGCTCCCAACACCAGAATGAATAAATCTAATCTGTAGTCAAGCTGGATCTGGGCTCTGTGCAGCTCTCGAGCTGGTTCTCCACTGTCTTCAGATGTTCTGAGAACAGGATCAGGACTTTTTCTTCCAGCAAGGCTGAGCCTCTGAGCACCAGGGACTCCAGAAATCACTCTGCGTTTTACTGCCCAGTGCCGGCTTTCTCCATCACACAGACTCTGTGTCAGCCTTACAGGCCAGCTGCTGGCCTTTCGGGTTGCTGGAGAGTTTCTGTTTCTCTCCCCCATCCTCGTCGACTTTCTGCTCCTTGAGAGATTTCTCCCCCCTCTCCTGTGCAGCCCAAGATACCCTTTGGAGAGTCTTCAGTGGTCTCAGTGAAGGCCTGGTGCCCTTCGGAAGGGTCTTGGTGGATTTTCTTTCCCTCTCCTCCCTCGTCCCCAGCCTTTGGCCTCTACCTCCTTGCACTTGGTGAAGGTCTCCATTTCACAGCAAAGAGATTGTGAGGTTGCTATGCCAGGGATGAAAGCAGCCACTGATTTCTTTTCTCCTAGGTGGTGCGTGCCCCTTTTTGGAATTAGTTCACTTAGGTTTCTTTGTGTCCTCAGCCATCTGATAGATTTTTTTTTTAAAGATCTGTCAAGTTGTTAGTGTGGGAGTGATGGTCCCTCGTGATTTTCTGCATTCTAGCTGGAGGCAGAAATACTTCATCCCTGTGATTCTGAGCGTGCCTACCACAGTGCCTGAACAGAGTGGGTGCTTATTAAATGTTCATGTCTCCTCCTTCTCCAACCCACTCTGGATATACCCAGCGCTTTCAGTGGGAAGTAAGGAACAAAGAGAGCAACTGAGACAGCTGACTCCTACAGTCCTAAGTAATCCAGGTGGATGCAAAGCCACCAGGAGAGAGAGCTCTGCCAGTTCTCCTGTGGGTTTTTTTTTTTTTTTTCCCACACAGTGTTATCCTCGGATAGGGCAGGAAAGAACTTGGAGATTCGTAGACCCTTGGGAATGTTCCTGTGGGAGAAATAATAGTGTGCAGGTTAAATGGAAGACCTGTCTCTTACAGTGCAAGCCCTTCCTTTTTTGACATTAGACATCATGGCTTTCCATTCAGACTATCTAAGAATCCTACCTTGCCATTTACTACCTGGGTGGCCTTGGGCCAGGCACCTGCCCTCTGCAACTTACCTGGGACACAGGGATCGAAGCGGTACCACTTGTGGTCACTTTACACATTGTAATTAGCCAGGAAGTAAGTAAACAAGGCTTGGCACATGGTTCTCAAATATTGATTCTACACAAAATCCGTCCTCTTTATTTTCATCGCAGATTGTCCTGACTTTACAATCTCCGTCTCTTTATTATGCCTTTGTTTAAGATTCTTGGTGCCTCTGGCAAGTTCTGTTTGCTCATGAGTCATACTCACCTAATTAGACTGATTTGGCACATTCCATCACGATGTGCCTGATCACATAAATAATGTCATTCCATACAGAACGTTTTACCAGGCACGACTCCCATACAGAGTTCTTAAGAAATGGCCTTCTCACAGTGAATGTCTCTCTCCTCAGCATCCCTGCCCTTCACTGCTAGACCTGCTGCCCATGCCTTCAAATAATTCTCTTGCACTGGGATCTTGCACCATACTTGCCTGCACCATTATCTCCCTTTCACTCCTTCTCACCCATTTTGTGCATTGCACCAAGACATGCCACTGGGCCCCCGTGCTGGGGGAGGTTTGCACAGTGGTGCATTCCTCTGTGAGTCTCCCAAGTGCACCATCAGTGTCCTGATTTATGGAAAGCAAGTCAAAATTTGGTGTCTGAATGTGCACATCTGCGCGCACACACACACACACACACACACAAGTGGTCTGAAATCAGCAGTTTTTGAAGTCTGTGCATTTTGGAAACTGTCCAGCGTGACTTAATGCTAGCCCTTCCTTCTTACTTTTAGGCTCTTTTGTGCCTGAGAGAGTAACCCTCTCTGCTGTTTGACAGATAGCTCTCATCATTCCTCTGCCCCTGGCTTTCAGAAGGTGAGGTTGGCCTTCTCTCCTGTGGCCATAAGCCTTTCAGGTGCAGATGAGTGTGTTCTTTCAAAAGGGAAACCAGCCATACCATCATCTTGAAAAGATGCTATTAACTTTGTGTTTGATATGTATCTAAATGCAATCGAATCCTCAAAAATGTGACCAAGAAGCCTGAGAAATCTATTGCGTGTTGTCAGTGTAAAATTTGCATAACTAAAGGATTTTCACAAAACTAGTGAGAGATGAGGGAAGTTTGAATTGTTGGTTTCGTTATCAATACTTGGCAAACTTTTCCCAAGTATTTCATATGGATACATGGCACTACAATTTAACATTCAAAATTTCAAGAGACAGAATAAATAAAAATAAAGTACTAATTTTTAATTCTAATATTTTATTTTAAAGTACTATCTTTTATTTTGATGCAAAGCATGTGAAATGTTTACTTCTATATTCGACACATTTTTCTTTTTCTGGATCTCAGGTACTTAAATGCCAGGCACTTACGCCAAGGCCAGGGAGATTTGGGGATAAAGTCAGGTGTCAGGTCTGCCAGGCTCACAAGTCTGAGAGCCAAATGTGCATCAGAAGTAACAGCAAAAAAGTGCTACCAGAATGTTATGTACAAAGTACTGCGGGAACCCCGAAAACCAGCAAAATAATTATTCCAATGCTATCATTTTTAAAAAGTCATGTTTTATTTGGGTTAATATGTTATCCTGTTGGACAAAACCTATAGCTTTGAAAAACTACAGCAATCACAGAGTTCTCTGATTAAAGCGAGGTGCTGGAATCTCTTGTTGCATTCCTGATAATGAAATGGGTCCCAGAGGCCTTCATGATGTGTCCATGTGAAACTGACATGGCTGCATGTACAAAAAACACCAGTCATCTGAGCACCTAGAATGCACAAGGGGCTCAGATGCTCAGTTGGACAAGGTGGTGTTTGGATGAGGTCAGACAAGGATGTGACTGTATAAGTAATTTGCTCCTAGTTTCTAATCTAAACTTTGTGGGCAAGGGAGTGAAAGTAAGGAAAAGATCTAAAATAAGCAGAGTGTTTGAAAGCCACACATTTATAAACAGTTCACGTTAATAGCCTGAGTCTCCGTACCCCTCAGGACACTGAGTCATCCGGCATTGCTTATGGCATTGTGGTTTTGTTTATACTACAACTTCTCTTACGAGCCAGAAGGTAGTTTCATCTTTCCACCAGAACGTTCCACCTCAAGGTTGAAGGTTTGGGGTGCCTGAACGATGCATATTTGTATACCTAACCCTTAACTGTACCCCACAATTTTAAAATAAAAAATATGTTTAATAAACTAAAAATAAAATAAAATAAATAATAAAAAAATAAAAGAGGTTTAAACCTCTGGAAAAAAAGAAAAAAAAAGAAAATGACAAATTTGCTTCTGTGTGTGTGTATGTATATGTGTGTGTATGTATATGTGTGTATATATAGATATATACACACAGACATATATCTATCTATCTATATCTATCTATCTATCTAAAGAGAGAGCAAATGTTTAAGCGATCACGCAATCTGGAGTCTATCCTAACAGCTAGCATGAGCTAACTACTACATATTACCACAGGGAAGCAAAATGAGCACACTTTTAACTGGGAACAGAAAAATGAAGACGACTGAGAATTTGGAGTAAGAAAATGAAGAAAAGTGAAAGCAGACCAAAAGGAGAGCTGAGTTACTATACACTAAAGACTGCTCTCTGCCTACGTGAGGAAAAAACTCAAACCTGGCCTCCAGGCAAGACCATAATAGGAGTAAAATATAGGTAGGTGCTTGTTGACTCTCAATAGCATTTTGGTTTTTGAGGTTTGCACAAATATCGTACTCCTCTAAACTGAACTTCTGGGTTAATTCCTGGATACCAGCCTCCTAGTGGCTGAAAAACAGGAGGTTAATAGTCACTATTTATGAGTAATTATTAATTGGCACTTTGAAATACTGTAATGTACATATTTTTTATAGGTCACCAATATAAAAAAAAGTGAGATTTAGTTAGAAATATAGAAATGTCCCTTGTTTCTGAAATTCAGTCTGTATCTTAAATCAAGGCTTATATTCAAGAACTTAGATCTTTCATAAATTCTGCTTAGACAAACACCTAGCGATAATGACAACATAAACATACTTTCCACATACAAGGAGGGGACCCAGAAAAACCCGGAATTTAATTATAAAAAATGGTGTATTTATTCTTCCATGTTTAAACTTCTGTCACCTCCAAAGTACTCTCGGTTTGATGCAATCCACCTATCAAGATGCCTTTTCCACTGCTCGAAATAGTTTGTGAAATTTTGATGCCTTTTAGTGCTTCTGCTGTTTTTTGTTTCACCTCTTCTGCACTGGCAAAAACGTTTTCCTTGAAGGACCTTTTTCATCAGGGAAACAAACAAACAAACAAAAAAGCACTCCCAGAGACATCAGTGAATAAGGGGCTGGGGGTAGTTACCCTGGTTTTGGTCAAAAACTGCTGAACACTCAGCGGGGTATGGGCAGGTGTGCTTGTGAATCACCCATCATGAAATGGGCAAACTTGTTTAAAGAATCTCCAACCCCCCCCCAAAAAAAAACCCCAAATTCACTGAAACCCAATGCAGCCTTTCACAACAGCACTGGCTGGTACTGTTGTCGATAGGTTCCTAGAACACTAACCTGATGGGGGAAGCCTGTATGACAAGGGGCCCATCCTTCAAAAGGTAATTTCAGTTTTGTTGGGGTCCCCCTTGTACAAATGCTTAAAACATACAGGCTTATGTAAGTCAGAGAAAATTTCAATATTCAAATACAAAGATCTAAAAATGACTTGAAAAAGCTTCAGTTAAAAAAAAACAGTTAACAATCAGTTAACAATATGAAAGTTCTCTTTTTCCATATGAATGCATGTCAGTGTCTTATCTTGCACTGTTTTAAAACTGGTCCAACTTGTTTTATGTTTCATAAACGCTTTGGTTAGGAACGATCTTGCTAACCTCAACTTCGTTCTCTCCCCATGATATTTCCATTTGCCTCCAATGGTGTCAGAGGTGTACAGAATCTTTCATCAATACATTTTACACACACACCAAAAAAAAAAAAAAAGAAAAGAAAGGAAAAATACAATACTATAGCAGCTTGTAAAGGTTCAGTGTATTCACTCTCCCTTTTGCTGAAAAACTTCACCTTTCTTGATTTGTGACATTCTGGTTCAACTTGGAAAGAAATGGAACCAGTTCTTTCTGATCATTGACAAAACACTCTTAGTAAAGATCAAAATCTCTTCTTCAGCTCATTATAGATCAGCCATCTAGAGAGATGGGACTTGAAGAAAGACATGTTTCATTTTGGGAAGAAAAATGCTTGTCAGAAATAAATCTGTCAATGTGCCATAAATTTCTGACTTGCTCTCCATGACTTTTTTGAATATTTACCTGTGAAGAGGGACCCCTTTTTAAATTTCTGTGTTCATTCCCACCTAGGCATCCCCTGTATTTTTCCAAATATTTTTTAATCTCCACAATGTCTAAAAGCATGTAAGACGTAAGTGTAGATCCCAAAGCTGAGGCCATGTTAAAAATATGAAGTATAGTATGAATAATATCAGAGAGATATACATTTTACCAAAATAACTTATGATACTTTACAAGCAAGCTGTATTTTCCCCATCCAGATAGTACAAAAGTACTGAATTCTAGAATCTTTCTTAAGAAACTTTTCAGTTTTTTCAAAGTTAAAGTCATAAATAAATATTTTGTGAATGCAACCATAGGAACATTAATTTTTATTCCACTTCTCTCATGATTGATATAGATTGATTTGTGAATTGACCGATGAGTTTAGGAAGTTTGGGAAGTGGTGTTATTTTAACACGATAATTATTTAGTGTTATGAAACCAATGAACTACAGTCTATGCTTTCCTGAACAAAATGTGTATGGTCTAATTTAGATGAAGAAACTATTCACTTCCAGGACTCACACAACTTTCCTGGAAGAATTCTTGTTTCCTAATTCATAAAAGTAAAAGGGTTGCCGTAATTCATATGGTAAGCAAGAGGCCCACAGAACCAATGAGGGACACAGCATAAGTTACATTTATCATAGGACACATTCTAAATTACATATCTATCATAAACCATGAAGTCTAGGCACTACTTTATTGCATTGCTAACTAGATAATTTCAGAACATTGTGTGTGTGCCCCCGCAGTGTAGCAAATCATCAAAGAATATGGAAAAACATATCTGGATTTAAGGAAGTAGAAAGCCATTTTCTGGCCTTAAATAAAGGTGTGAACAAGAGAGGAATAATGCTAGTTCGCTAAAACAAAAAAAATGAGAAGGGATACCTCAGATATTTATAGTGCTCTGGCATTATGTTTTCCATTATCTGCCATCCACTTGCAACTTTTATCTGAATACAATTTTTTTATATATTTCTAGAATGGCAATCATAAAGCAATCTTCATATCTGATCTTCCTGTCATATAAAATCATTGTATCTGGATATGTTGTCAGCGTGCCTCATTTTTAGTGGGTTTTTACAATCGTGCAGAGATTCTTGAAATGTTAGCCTCCCTCTCAAATAAACCCACAGAATTGGGTTTTGGTCTGGAAATGACAGTGATGATTGTGGGATTTTACTTAGTCATCTTTTAAATGAGAACACTGAGGACTAGAAAGTTGAAGCAACTGCCACCACGGCGCAGCTAGTTACTGGTAAGAGTTGTCCAGGGAACCAGGTTTTCTGTTTCCTAGTCCAGTGACCCCTCTCTAACCTCTTATTTCAGGAGGCTGCAGAAAACTGTTGTTTAGGAATCACATATAAACCTGCAGCATGAGAGCACATTTCATTTGAATTCATATTTTTAACTGCACTGTCAATATTTTATGTTCTAGTAGCAAAATACCAAAGTTAATTGCTGTTTTCTTCCCCCGCTTTGTTTCTCACTGAAGTCTGGACACTGCAACGTGGATGCCACAAAATACAGTATTTTCTACTTCTAGGACAAAATCAAGCAAAACCATGCATTGTCATCTAATAAAATAGAGGAAGTTCTTGTCAACATGCAAAATATCAAATTAGCACATAAAATACATAGAAGAACAGACTGAGCACAGAAAGCACCACATTTTCCTAAAGTACTTACTGCAACTTTTACAGGACAATCGATTGATTTAAGATTGCCTGACTTTGAAAAGAATATATATATATTCTTTCAATTGCCATCAGTAACATGTAAACCCCTAGAAATAATTTCTAACCTAGATACTAAGACATAACTTTTTAATATGAATGTTAGATTTTAATAGTGATTGTTACTGTGTATGCTTATCAACTGAACCAAGAAGTTTTGCTAAATACTACTTGTTCCCCAGTTGGAAAAATAAAATAAAATTTGACCTAGCAAGTTACAAATACAATTTTTCTCTTTTGATCCCAAATAAAATATTGTCATTAGTTTTATACAAAAATAAAATATTTAAAATGTTTTCATTCTGTATCTCACTTCTCACTAAAGATGTTTTAATAGTTTAAATGACACTTTAAAAAGTATATTACCTCAATGATATATTTTACATAAGCATCCATATTACCTGAAAACCACTTGCTAATGAGCTTATGGTAAAGGAATGAATATGGGACAATCAGTTACCACAGAAGCTAGTCTATGTAAAACTTAAAACAAAAAACATGATTCTCTGAACAATAATAAATTATGAACAACAAAACCAACAAATATGATCATTGACTTCCTGTTTGTATAGATTTATTAAAATAACCATATACAAAAGATTAGATGCATAAGTTTGGAATGCTAAGCTACCCTGTGCTTTGGCCACTTATTAGACAGTGTCGGTCAAACAGCATTCCATGTGACTTCACTTCCAGTGAGCATTTCTGGAAGGAACAGGCCCAAAGGGAAATGTGCGTCTGATGGTCCTCCCCCAACCCACTTTGAAGTGTGGCCAGGCAGAGAATGTGGAATTTTGTACCTAAACATTCAAATTGTTTCTGTAATGCCACATTTGGATCTGGGGAAGTGGAAGTAACGTAAGGGCACAGTTGGAACTGGCCCCATTCTCCTCCGTGGATCTGGCATCTGCGGAAATGTAGACTAGACTCTGGGTGACGGCGCAAGAGACCACCCTAGCCCAGTCAGCCACAAGAAATTTAGGGGCAGAAGAAAACTTCTTGAATCAAATGTGCACTAGTGTGGTTGGCACTCTGCAAATATTATTTCTTCTTATCAATACAAATAGGCGTGTAGTAGAGAAGTAGGCATATTGCTTAGAACTAGATCATGAGTGTGAAGATGCAACTTTATATTTCGAAAACTCTTGCTTAAGCAAAGCTCATCTTTTCACTAAATGCCATCAAAGCAGCCTCCTGGGTTATTTATATATTGGGAGCAGTTCCCTATTGGGTTATGCTCAATATTGACCCAGTCAGTCATTAAGAAGTTAAGAGCACATCTTAGTAAATCAGACAATATATTTAAATCACTAGAGTAAGCTTTAAGGTGTCTCTAATAAAACTAAATATGATCATTAGAAATGTTTCACTTTGTAGTACATACTTTGTTACTAGTAGTAAAACATTTGACATTTGTCCATTAAACACAATACATCAAAAGTTAACATGGGGTAGATTTCAACACATGATTAAAAACGCATTATTATCAAATTGAATGAAATAAGAACAGAAATTCAAATAAAATATTGCTAGCACAGCCTGGTTCACTTTCTCCCAGTATTCAACAAAATAATTACAGAGACATAGAAGAAATGAAAGGTCATGACAAAAGTGGACAAGGGGACTCATCAACATATCACAAGCATTTCAGGAAAATATCTCTGAACTACAAGACCAAGAGAACTGAGCTGATATAAATAATTGTTTTTTTCTCTCCTATGCAATGGCATGAGCAAATTCCCAGCATCACAGAACTAAAATATGTGCAAGGTCTGCGCCACTATGAAAACTTAGTGTCCATCCTTCTACTACATAGCAGCTACCTTTTCAAGGATCAAATACTAGTCTTTAGACACCTCATTCTTGGTTGAATACCCCTTCTGTGACCATCTGAACATCCTTAGAATTTAAGTAAGCATACTTATCAGTTTGCCTGGGATAATCCTAGTACACGGACTCCTGACATAATGATGAATAAAGCTCCCTTTCACTCTCAGATCTTCCTTTTGTGGGCAATAACATATATATTTACTGTACCTAGGACATATATGTCCTAGGTACATTGCACAGCTGGTTAGGTGGGTAACTGGCAGTTTCTTGCAGCATTAGAAAGGAAATTCCCAAATTTTAAAGGTAAAATAGACACACAACTCAGGCATTGCCCTTTTGATAGTTGAATCTCAACCCTGTATATGTACTTCCTCTGGAGTGTCAAGTCAAAAGATCGTGAGTAAAAGACTGCATCTTAATCGAATAGGTCTATAGTAGTTATATGCCATCTAAACACCAGGAATTGGTTCAATAAATAGTCACTTTTTTTCCTCCTCTTATTTGGATGTAAGGGATATCTATCCAACATTCATGCTAATAGAATGTGGAATCAAATGCAATCTGAGTACTCTGTTGGAGAACATAAATATTGGATAAAACTTCCTCATTCATGAATCAGTGAACAGAATAAAAACATAGGCGGGGATTTGCCACACATAGTAACTACCCTACAGATGACAGTTTCTCAGTAATTCACTCAATAGGACACCAGAAAGGCATCCTCCATGAAAAAGGGGAAGAGTGGACCTTGAGCAACTATCATAATACTGTAAGAAAGGGATTGGCAGTAGTGCGAAACTGCCAGGGGAGGGGGGTGGGATTGGTAGTTGAATGGAAATTGCTAGGGGAGGGAGGGGCATACCTCATCAACAAGGGTACCTGCATAATCAATGTTTTTATAGCTAACCCTGAGTTGTACCCCACATCTTTAAAATAACATTTTTTAAAAAAAGAAAGAAAAAGGAGAAGAAAAATGAAAGGAAAGAATGGGATACTATGAAAAATCAAACACATACAGTAGAAAGAAAATGAATGAAATAGAAAAAAATGCAAGGAAATTAAAAATGCAACTGAAGACCTAAAATCAGAATCAAAAGAAAGAACATCTCTGGCACTAGAACCAAATAAGAGAATTAGAGGAAAATTTGAAAAGCTCCCCAAAAGGCAGAGATACTAAGGCTACTGAATGAAAACAGTAAGAAAGAGGATGGTAGATATAAAAGATGAGGGTTGGAGTTCAACCTTGGGAATAGTCAAGGGAGAAGCAAGCATAACTGGGATTCTGATAATTACAAATTAATCCTAAAATTAAAAAGTACTTTATGTAAAGATTAAATGTTCTCACCACCTCATAGACAACATTAATGAACCCTCAATTAGGCAGTTGCTGGAAAGGTTTAATATTTTAAGAATCTGGACTGGATTTTAAAAATGTGGTACATATACACAATGGAATAGTATGCAGCCATAAAGAAGGACAAACATATAGACTTCATAGCAACTTGGATGGGTTTAGAGTCAATCATACTCAGTGATCTCTCACAGAATCAAAGAACAGAGTACCATATGTTCTCACTCATAAGCGGACCTTGAACAATGATCATAATACTATAAGGGATCGGCAGTAGTGGGAAACTGTGGGGGGG
>CAUYQG010287735.1:0-20787 GCA_963574415.1 Tarsius wallacei | reverse complement strand
GTTTTTGCTATTGTGAATAGAGCTGCAGCAAACATGTGCGTGCAGGTGTCTTTTTTGTAGAATGATTTGAGTTCCTCCGGATATATTCCCAATAGGGGAATTGCTGGGTCACAGGGAAGGTCAATTTCTAGTTCTTTCAGGAATCGCCACACTGTCTTCCAAAGAGGTTGTACTAGTCTGCATTCCCACCAGCAGTGTAGAAGTGTTCCTTTTTCTCCACATCCTTGCCAGCATCTGTTGTTTGTTTTATTAATGATGGCCATTCTTACAGGGGTTAGGAGGTATCTCAAAGTGGTTTTGATTTGCACTTCTCTAATGATGAGTGAGGCTGAGCACTTTTTCATGTGTCTGTCGGCTGCCTCTATATCTTCTTTTGAGAAATGTCTATTCATGTCTTTTGCCCACTTTTTAAAGGGGCTGTTTGTTTTTTTCCTTTTGGCATGTTTGAGTTCCCTGTAGATCCTAGATGTTAGGCCTCCAAAACACTGCTCAAAGAAATCCAAGAAGACACAGACAAGTGGAAAAATATCCCATGCTCATGGATAGGAAAAATCAACATTGTTAAGATGTCCATCCTACAAAAGGCAATCTACAGATTCAACGCAATACCCATTAAGTTATCAACATCATTCTTCTCGGACCTGAAAATGACAATACAAAAATTTATATGGAAACATAAACGACCACAGATAGCCAAAACAATCCTTAGCAAAAGAAACACAGCAGGAGGTATCACACTGCCAGACTTCAAACTTTATTATAAGGCTACAGTAATCAAAACAGCCTGGTACTGGTACAAGAACAGGCACATAGACCAATGGAACAGGATAGAGATTCCAGAAGCAAAGTCTCAATTCTTCACCCAACTCATCTTTGACAAAGCCGCCAATAACAACCACTGGGGAGAGGAGAACCTATTCTGTAAATGGTGCTGGGGAAACTGGCTGACCACATGCAGAAGATTGAAACAGGACCCCTACCTATCACCATACACAAAAATTAATTCTAAATGGATCAAAGACCTACATGTAAGAACCTTAGAAAATGCAGGAAACACTCTTATGGAAGTTGAAACTGGCAACTGATTCCTGATCAAAACCCGAAGTGCCCAGGCCATAAGAGATAAGGTAGACAAGTGGGACCTCATTAAACTGAGAAGCTTCTGCAAAGCCAAAGAAACCATCAAAACAGCAGGGAGACAGCCCACAGAATGGGAAAAAATATTTGCCAACTGCATATCTAATCCCATCTCTAAAATGAGGAAAATGGCCAGGCACGAAGGCTCCGGCCTGTCATCCTAGCACTTTGGGAGGCCGAGGCGAGAGGACTGTCTGAACCCAGGGGCTCGAGACCAGCCTGGGCACCTTGGTGAGACCTCGTCTCTACAATATATCAAACAATTAGCCAGGCGTGGTAGCGCATGCCTGTAGTTCCAGCTACCTGGAAGGCTGAGGCAGAAAGATCGCCAGAGCCCAGCATATCAATGCTGGGGTGGCCGTGAGCGTGTCACTGCACTTCAGCCTGAGCAACGGAGTGAGACTCTGACTCAAAAAAAATGAGGAAAATGAGACTTTAAGGAGTTAAATAACTTACCAGTTGCCACACATCTAACAGGCGGTGGAGCTGGAGTTTTAGGCCAGGACCACGTGACCCCGTAGTGACACTGTCACCGTCCATTTCACATCCTTCAGGGGTCTCTAGGGTGCCAGCCTGCCTGACGCTGGTCAAGGGAGTGCAGAAGTCTCCTTGGAGAGTAACTGGCAGCAGAAGGGAGTCCGGAATCTCTCCTCAAAGAGCCGCCTTTCCACCCCGAAACCCCTTGCCTGCCTCGGGTCCCCTGTCGTGCCGTGAGCTGTACCCGGGGTCAGCTTCTCCCCACTTGCACAGCTGCCCTCCAGGTGTAAGGAGTGGCTGGCTTTGAAGGCCCGTTTCAGGCACTGCTTGCTCTTTCTGTTCCATTGGTGGCGGTGGTCAGGGGCTGGTAGTGGCCAGGAGATGCTGGTGGTTAGGAGGTGGTGGTGGTCAGGAAGTGGTAGTGGTCAGGGGGTGGTGGTGGTCAGAAGGTGGTGGCAGTCAGGAGGTGATGGTGGTCAGACAGTGGCGGTGGTTAGGAGGTTGCCATGGTCAGTAGGTGGTGAGGGTCAGGGGATGGCGGCGGTCAGGAGGTGGCTGTGGTCAAGAGGCGGTGGTGGCCAGGAGGTAGGTATGGCCAGGAGGTGATGGTGGTCAAGAGATGGTGGTGGCCAGAAGACGGTGACAGTCAGGAGGTGATGGGGGTCAGGAGGTGACCATGGTCAGGAAGTGGCAGTGGTCAGGAAGTTGCCATGCTCAGGAGATGGTGAGGGTCAGGGAGTGGTGGAGGGCAGGAGGTGTGTGTGGTCCGGAAGTGGCCATGGTCAGGAGGCGGCAGTGGCCAGGCAGTGGCGGTGGCCAGGTGGTGGTGGTGGTCAGGGGGAGTCGGCGGTCAGGGGCTGACGGTGGTGAGGAGATGGCGGTGGTCACTGGCAGTGGCGGTCAGGAGGTGGGGTGGTTGGGAGGTGATTGTCATCACGTTCTGACAAGATCCCCAACCCCCTCACTTCCCCTCCATCCCCATCTCCCAGCTCTTCCAGCCCTTTCTCGCATGTGGGTGGGCCGAGTCCTCTCTGCCTCTGGGAACGGAAGCCCTCTTGTCTTCTGGTGGGGGCATTTCTGGGGATTCGGTTCCAGTTCTCATGGGCCATGAGTGTAGAATTGTGCGGCTTAGGAAGGAAGACAGCAGGGCTTTCCTGGAGCGGGGGTCTGAAGAGTGAGCAAGGATAGGGCCCAGGGAGTGTCAGAGGTCAGCGCGGGTGGGAGGAAGTCGGCCAGAGACGGGCAGAGCCCTCTGCTTCAAAACAGCCAGAAAATGCCTAGCAAGGACAAACCTGAGGAGTGGTGCTCAGGACCCAGCAGCTTCCAGACTCCCAGACACGCTTGCCCGGCCTCTGCTGAGTCATTGCCAGGTCACCTCTCATTCCCAGAAGTATAACGGTTGCCGCAGGCCCACTGGAGCTCATCATGGCTGACTCACGAGGGCGGAGCTGGGACCGGCCACAGGCTGGCACCAAGTGCACGGAACACTGTATGTGGCTACTGCTCGTTCTAGGAAGGCCAGAATCCCCCAGGTTGGATGCCAAGACACCTGGCAGGGGCGATGATGGTGTTCTTGGGGCCAGCTCGCATGAGACCCCAGAGCTGGGCATTGGCTACTTGGCGCCCTGAGGGCAGTAGTGTGTGGTTGCTAATTATTGTCTTGGAGATAAGTACCGCTCTGCCCTGCCTTGGAAAGTGCAACGCTAACCCCGCATTTTCACTGTACACAGTTTTAATTAAACCGTGCAACATTTTGTGATCTGAAAGTGCGGGCTCCTCAGTCAAAGAGCTCCCTAAAACTACTGCTTCCAAACTTTCCCATGGACCAGCTCTCCAGAGGGTAGGACGGCTGTCCATTCGTGACTGTTGTCCACTAGGTCAGCAATGTGCACGTGCAAACGTTGATGTGTGTGTCACGGGGAGTGTTTTTGGCCTGATATTTGCAGTCCCCACTTCCTCTGAGAAACTTGGCTTTGTAGAAAATTTCTATGTGAGAAGTTGGCTAGGCTTTATCTAAGCTAGATTTCTTTCATTCGTCAATTTTCTTACAGCAACCAAAAGCCAGGCACTGTGCAAAATAGCATAGATTTATGTAGAGAAAAACCAGATACCTGCTACAGACTAAAGGTTTCTGTTCCCTCAAAATCCATGTGTCGAAACCCTCATTTCCAGTGTGATGGTATTTGGAGATAGGGATCTTTGGGAGGTAATTGGGTCATGAGGATGGAGCCCTAATGAATGGGATTAGTGCCCTTCTAAGAAGAGGTAGGAGAGAGCTCGATTCTTTCTCTGCTCTCTGAATCCATGTGAGGTCCCAGCAAGGAGATGACCATTTACAAACCAGGAATCCAGCCCTCTTTGGACACCAATCGGCTGGTACCTCCATGTCAGGCTTTTCAGCCTTCAGAACTGTAAGACACCCACACCTGCTGCGTAAGTCGCCCATTCTGTGGGATTTTGATATAGTAGCCTGAGCAGTCGAATACCTGCATCAATT
The DNA here is from genome assembly GCA_963574415.1 of Tarsius wallacei. NCBI lineage: Eukaryota > Metazoa > Chordata > Mammalia > Primates > Tarsiidae > Tarsius > Tarsius wallacei. The sequence goes on along the minus strand of CAUYQG010287735.1, from coordinate 16,676 downwards.
CAGAATGAGCGGTGCCTTCCTCAGCCTCAGAATATGCACTTCATGCAAATGTGGTCAGGTTTCCTCTATCTCAATGTCAGTTGGCACACACAGGTCCCCTCGAACCAGACCCTGCGTCCCCCACCCACCCCAGACTCCACCTCCACTAGACATTTCCAAACAAGGGTGGAGGCCACGTGCAGAAGGGGAAGACAGCTCTACACCTTTTGCTCCTCTTTTTCATGGACTTAAAGTGAATGTTTGTGAAATCCCGCTGTTGTCAATGTTTTTGCCAAAAGCTTTATCTTCTAGTTCAACTATTGACTCATGTATTTCTTCTTTTATTTATGCTTTTTTTTCCCGAATAAGTGCCGAGTCACTGTGTGCTGAGCACTGGTTTGCTGCACTTAGGGAAATGTCTGTTTTAAGTCTCATATGACATCTGGGTTCAGAGAGACTAGGTCACCTCCAGTCCCACAGTCAGTCCCAGAAGAGCCAGAATTTGGAACTCAAGTGACTCTGAGACCAAACTCAAACAATGACTTTCACACTGTCTCATTACATACCCAGTAAGTGTGGTGCCCAGTAAGTATGGGTACGTAAGGGTGACCAGCCAGACATTATCTGATTTATTTGCCATTAAAAAACATTTTATGATAGAATCTTTTCAACACACATACATTAGAGAAAAAGTAGTAAATTTCCACAGACTCATAACCCATCTTCAAAAATTCTTCATGATTTTCCTTCTTGTGACATCAATACCTCTTTTTAAATTGTAGAGCGTTAAAGCAGATCTCAAACATCACTTTGTTCTGCCCACCAATGTCTTATTATGTTCCAAAAAACATTTTTATACTTAACCCCAACTCCATTCTCACTCCAAGAAAATTGGCAGCCGTTCCTTAATAAGATCTAATGCCCAGGCTGCGTTCATTCTCCACTGCTTGAATCGAGATAAATGTCTTTTCACTATTGGTTTGTTTATATCATGATCCCAGAGAGGGCCACACTACCTTAGGCTGGTAGATTTCTTCCATCTCTTTTCTTCTACGACCGTTCCCATTTCCTGTCTCCATCCTCTCCCCCACAGATTTGTTTTCTAGGTCATTTGAAAAAACGAAGAAACTGAGTCCTTTGTCTTGTTGAATTTTCCACATTCTGTATTTGGCCACCTGTGTCCATGTGGCCCCGTGTCTACAGCTTGGTGTACGTGGGAGTCTGGCACAAAAGTCCAGACAGAGACTCCCGCCTCACGCGCTCTGACAGGCTCTCCTGTTTCTAAACAGCATGACACAGGGAACTCCATCCGGGTGACAGCCCGAGGCATGCCGCAGTCACCCTGGGATGACAATCTCTGTTTCCCATTATACTTTCACTCGAGCACCAGACGCAGAAATGTCGCCCTTTTCAGTTTTTTAAGCCTAAATAATTACATATCAATGAAATCAAGGAGTTTTTATCTCCAAGTCTGGCTTCAAGGCTAGAGGTTGGAGGGGGTGACAGCCGCAGAGCCGTGTGGGATGGGCCTGGAGCCAAGTGTGAGCCTTTGCCTCTGAAGCTCTTTCCACTTCCCACACATTCTGCTGCGATCTCCATGTGGCAAGTCTCTCCTTCAGACCTGGGCCCATTTCAGATCACGCCACTCTTCCACCCACCTTCTTGACTGTTTCCCTGAGACTGCAGCCTAAGACGACTACAGCCAGACTCAAGGCTATTCTCCAGAAACCAGGTCTCGCCCTAAAAGCCCCCACCTCCGGAAGCCTCACAGCCTCTCACGTTTCCTCTCTTCTTTCCATACCCACTCACTCACCTCCATTCAAGCAGCCCTTTCTTTGTACGTATAGGAATGGGTGCACCACGAAGGAGGCAATGATGGGTCTCGAGGCCTGGTGAGGCATGCCCTCGGGTTTTTTACGCAGTTCAGAGATCTTGGCCATACAAAAACCTCCGGAGGTGGTGAAGGACTAGAAAGTTCTAAGACTGTTGATTAACACGCATATCGGAGCCTGTGCTTCCGAGCGTGTCTTGCCCTTTTACAATGGCCACTCACCCACTTAATTCAGGAGACTCAGCTCCAAATGACTTTAAGCCATTGGCAAAAACCAAATTCGCCAAGACAAAGACTTTCTACCACTGGAAAGGATCAGAAGACTGAACTCAGAGTTCTAAAAGCAGTTTCCGAAAAGAGGGCTCTCCAAGGATTTGGGCTGACGGTTGCGCTAACAAGATGACTTTTGTAAACTGCTTGTATTCTTACTTGAGATTTGGTGCATTTCCGGCTGAACAAAAGTCCAATCCAAAATATGGCATGGATGATGTTGATGGGCGGGTGTCAGACTGTCCAAGATACAGAAATTATAACCCGGGAAGCCACTAGTTTTCAAAGACAACCTGACCATTTTGCATATCTTTTGAATGTAGGTATTATACTTTTGGGTGGTTTGACCTCAACTGTCTGTTTTGTTTTGTTTTGTTTTCAGTGTAAAATTGAATACATTTTGGTAAATGTATACAGTGACAGCTGTCACCACAATCAAGATAGAGAACAGTTTCATTGACCAAAGAGTTTCCTGCATAAATAAAAGAAGATTCTCCCTTGACCCTCGACTCCAGACCAGCAGTGATCTGCTCACTGACACTACAGTTTTGTCTTTTATAGAATCTCATATGAATGAAATGCCAAGGTGCCTTTTTGTGTTTGACTTATTGAGATGAGCATAGTATTTTTGACATTCGCCTATGCTGTGGCATGCTTTATTTCTTTGCTACATTCTGTGGCTGCATGGTATTCCACGGCGGGAACATTCCAAGGTGCTCACCCGCTGTTGAACACTCGGCTGCTTCTAGTATTTGGCTAATAAGAATAACAATGCTATGAAAATTTTCGTACATGTGTGTGCAGACATGTGCTTCTGTTTCTCATGGAGAAATACCTCGGTGTGAGCTTGTGGATACGGTCAGTGCATGGCAGGCCTTGAAAGACTCTGACTTCCTAGTCTCCAGGGTATCGGTACCATTTTTCATTTCTACCAGCAACGAATGGAAGTCCCATTGCCTCCACATCTTCACCGACACTTAGTACTGGCGGTCTTTTTGCACGGTGCTGTCTTTGTGGGCTCAGTGATGCTCGTCGTGGGTTGCACTTGCACTTTCTGATGACTAGATATACAGAGCATCCTTGGTCACCATTCGTGCATCTTCCTCAGTGAAGTGTCTATGAATCTTTGACAACTTTTCACCATTGGGATCCTTTTATTCTTCTTCTAAGATGTGTGTGTGTGTGTGTGTGTGTGTGTGTGTTGTGCATATATATGCATATATTTGTGTGTATATACTGTAGTGCCAAAAAACATATACACAAAGAAAAACTGTATTAAAATGTTAATACTCAATATATACTGATAACAAAAGATGAACACGTCATGTTTGACTTCTGCAATTACAAGAGGTACTCGACACGGTTACCATCAGCATCCAGACACTTCTGACTATGGCGAGCTAGAAGTAATACATAGATAGTATCTCTTAACTTGTGTATGTCTTTTTATCTTTTGAATACTAGCGTTTTGTTGGATGTATGTTCTACGAAGCCTTCTCCCAGCCTGTGGATTGCCTTTTTGTGCTTTTCAAAGAGCAGAAGCGTCTCCCCGCCCTCTCCCGAAGCAACCTGTGGTGCGCTGTCTCCTGTTGGGGCCCTGGCTGATGGAGGCTCAGTGCAGACGCCAGTGGAGTGTAGGGCAGGGTTTTCCTCCTGTTTTCCAGCCTTTATCCAGAAGGTGACAGTGAGTGTGTCTGGCCTTCAGGATGACGCACCGCCCACCCTCTCCTCACTACCAGCCGTCCTGTCCTGACCACCCCCAGCCCCACCTCAGCCTGTCCACCCAGGTTGTGCTCTGAGGGCTAGGGCTCACCAGATGGGGAGGACTGGGAAGGGCTGGCAGATGGAGCTGACAGTCATAGTCAGAGGGCTTTGCTCAGACTCAGTGACAGCAGGGAAAGGTCTGGTCTCGTTTCAGATCGTTTCCCATGGTCATGGTTAACCGAGGTTGGGAATGCAAGCGGTCACAGCTACTGTGGTCTTTCTTTGGTTTAAACCAAGTTCATTTCCATCTATCAGGAGCAGATCTGCCATGAAGTTATTGAAGCCTGGGCCTCGGGAACCTTGTCTCTCTGGGACCACTCCGGGGTCTGCGACAGGGTCCTGCCCTGTATCTGTCTTCATTCTAAATAAAAATCAATGTGCAGGCGATCTTTTCATTTGTAAGCTTAGATTCTTATTCTAAAGAAGACCCTCCCCCAAAGGATACATTTCAAGCTCTATGAAGAACGGAAGGACAAGTTGACTAACGACACTTGAATGATTTAAGAGCTTAGGTGCAAAGACAACTTCTTCTGAATTATGAGTGAGACCATGCGTGTGTACAGATATGTGTATTAGGATGTTGTGTGTGAGTGTGTAAGGTGGGAGTGTGTGCTAGAGTGTCAGTGTGTGAGGAGGATGTGTGTACATAATGTGTGAGCGTGCGAGGTAGGAGGGTGTGTATAGTGTGTGAGTGTGTAAGGTGGGAGTTGGTGTATAGTGTGAATGTGTAAGGTGGAAATGTGTGTATCATGTTTGAGTGTGTACAGTGGGTGCATGTGTGTATAGTGTGTTTAAGGTTCATGTGTGTAGAGTGTGTGAGCCTGTAACATGTCGTGAGTGTGTAAGATGGGAATGTTTGCATAGTGAGTGTGTAACGTGGGACTGTGTGTATAGTGCGTGAGTGTGTAAGGTGAATGAGTGTGCATAGTATGTGTGTAAGGTCAGTGAGTGTGTTTATAATGTATGAGCATGTAACACGTGTGCATGCCTGTTAAGTATGTAAGGTTGGTAAGTGTGTCTGTAGCGTGTGAGTATGTGATAAGTGTGCCTATGTGTTGAGTAAGGAGGGAGTGTGTGTACAGTGAGTATGTAAGGTTGGTGGGCATGTGAGCATGTAAGCTAAGAGTGTGCATAGTGTGTAAGCATGTAAGGTGGGTGCATATATGTATAGTGTGTGAGCGTGTAAGGTACATGAGTGTCTGTATAGTGTGTGAACGTGTAGGGTGGATGCGTGTGTATATCACATGTGAATGTGTAAATGGATGCATGTGAGTGTGAGTGTATAAGGTGGGTGTGCGTGTGTATACTGTGTGAGTGTGTAAGGTGGATGAGTATGTATATAGCAGGTAATCATGTAAGCAGGTGCATGTGTGTGTAAGGTGTGCGTGAAAGCGTGGAAGGTAGGTACACGTGTATAGTTTGTGAGCATGTAAGGTGGATGTGTGTGTATGGACTGTGTGACCATGTAAGTGGGCGCATGTAAGTGTGAGTGTGTAAGGCAGGTGCACGTGTGTGTGTGAGTGTGGTAGCATGAAGTTCAAGGTAGATGAGAAGCATCGCCATAGGGCTGGCAAAACGTTTCAGGAAATACTCTAACTTGTTTTCCCCTGCTTCCCTGGCTCTGTTTAAGAGACTGATCAGAGGCAGCCCCCTTGGGTCCCCTCCCACTCTGGGAAATTTTCTGTCCTCTCAATAAATCCTGCTTTCTCCCTCTAGACCACGTGGGAGAGTTGCCTGCTAGCGGGAGGTCCCGGACCACAGTTCAAGCCTCCTGCTGCTGTCATGTCCGTCGAATGCTCCTGCTACTCTTTAAACGTGTTGGAGACCAATGTTTAAGTGTGTTTTTATCTGCTTGGCGTGCTCTCGCTAGCCTTTGTTGTAAACTTTCTGTGTCGTGCTTATGGCAGGGCACTTGTGGGCGGTGTAGCAGCCTTGAACCCACCCTGTGGCCTCAGAAGGGAAGGTAATGGCCGAAGGCCCTGGCCTCTGTGCTCTGAGACCCACATCCAGCTCTGCGCCAAAGTGGCGTCTCTCCTGGTCACAGAGGAAGCACGGCCGGTGTGCTGAGACAGGACCGTTCTAGAGACTGCTCCGTTGGGGGCTTCGGGTGGAGGAGACCCCAGGCCTTCCCACACTCTCCAGAGTGCTGCAGTGTCAGGGGCCTCTGTCAGCCTCCCTCTCTCACCACGCCTGCAGTCAGACCTCCCTTAGGTCAGCTCTCCACGCCCCCTTCGTCCCCCCTCACAGGCCTGACCCCATCCATCGCTCCCAAGGACAAGCCTGGCTTAGCTTTTGCTTGTTGGAGGTCACGGACTAAACGAGTGTGCAGCTAGATGAGTTCAATGTAACCTGAGTGTGAATATGTCCCTTTTTTGCAACTACTGGTGTTTTTAATCTATTTCTAACATCTGCTCAGGGTGGCTTGATTATCAAGTACTCTTATCTAGTCACAGAGATTTTCTTTGCTTGTTTTTTCTACTTCTCTGCCCTTTGATGGATGGACGAAATACTTGACAGTTTTGTTTTCAATTCCCACTGATTTAGAAGTTATGCAATCTAGTTATTTGCTCTGTGAGGTCACTCTACAATTTTTAACTGCTTCATTGAGATATGAGCTATTTAATTCGCCATTGTACACGTATGGTATTTTTTAAAGTATATCCAAAAAAATAATTTTAAAAGTATTTTCGGAGTTGTGCCATCATCATTACCACCTAAATTTAGAACACTTTTTTTCTCCCCCCAAAACCCCTGTGCCCCCAGCAGTCACGGCCCCAGACAGACTCAGGTTGCAAATTCACCCAAAGACCCAGTGGCAAACTCTCTGTTCACTCTCAAGGTTCAAGGCTGTGTTGACCGAATATCTGACCCCATCCCTTTGGTGAGGACCTGAATTGAGATGCCCACCATGCCTACGGGGTCTATAGGGTACTAGGCAGAGCAGTGGCCCAGGTCCAGCAGCCAATGGGGTGGGAAGACTTGAGATCAGTTTTAAAAATCAAACAGGCATGGGTGGTTAATAGCTGAAAAAGGCCAGAAGTGGCCTCCCACCCACTCCCACGCAGGTAACCGCTAATCAAATTTCCATCTCTGTGGATCCGCCTGCTCTGGGTATTTCACATAAATGGTTGAGTAGTGTGTGGCCTTTATGTCAGGATCCTTCATGAGCACAAGGGTTCAAGGTCCATCCCTGCTGCAGCAGGGGTCAGTGCTTCCTTGCTCTTTGTGGACAAATAACGCTCCCGTGTACGAATAGAACACATTTTATTTATCATCAGTCAATGGACATTGGGGCTGCATCCACTCTGTGGCTCCTCTACATAACGCTGCTGGAATGTCTGTGTGCAAGTTTTTCTGTGGATGGATGTTCTCACCTCTCTTGGGTGGATACCTGGGGCAGAACTGCTGAGTCAGAGCAGAGCTCTCTGACTGGCGTTTTGAGGAAGTGCGGACTGTTTTCCAAAGCAGCCACACCCTTCCGCCTTCCACCAGCAATGAGTGAGCACTCTAATTGCTCACCCGTAACCTTTTACCATGCTATTGATTGAATAATATCTGAGTGTAATCAGTCCATCTACGCTTCTAGAAAACAATATGAGAACCTTAGAAGAGAGCAGCCCAGGAAGATGACGCCTCCTTTCTTACATGAGATGGTTAGGTCATGCTTTGCTTCTAAACCGCAGAATCAGAACCTATTGTTGTTTACAAAAGTCAAGTGTGTTTCCATTGTACTCCGATATCAGGTTGCTTCTTTGATTGCCACTTTTCTTTTTCTTCTCATTCCCATCCTTTCTCCCAGGGCCAGTGTCTCCCCCCTTTGGAAGTTGCTTCAGCAATGACCTACGTGTGGTCAACTCTCACTGCTCTCTTTCCCTCATTCCTTTCTTCTTTCCTCCCTCTTTTGTGGCCTAACATATTCTTACTGTGTCCTCGTGTTAGTCCACTTTGTGGCGTTCTCACAGGATACCACAGACGGGTTGATTTTTGATGAGCAGACACGCATTGGCTCACTGGGCAGAGCTGGGAAGCCTGAGATAAAGGTGCTGATGGAGTCGGCGACTGGCAAGGGCTTTCTTGCTGGGCGGTCACATGACAGAAGGTGTCATGTGGGCAAGACATCCGGGGGGTGCTAAACTCACCCTCTCATGAGGAATCCAAGCCTGTGATAACAAACCCACTTGGGAAGTCAGAGCCCTCATGGCCTCATCACCTCTTACAGGGGTGACTCGGCTTCCAACAGATGCTTTGTTGGGGACACACTCAAACCATAGAAACCCTCATTCATAAACAACGGTGGAAGGAAACACAGAATTTCTTGACTTCCTTCTCTCTCTTCTCTTAGAGTTCCATTTACCTCTCGATAGGAATTTCGACAGTGCTCCCCATGATGCTGGTACTTGTTTTTATGTGCTTGTCATTTCTTCTCTCACAGCTATTTTCAGCCCGAAATTGTGGAAGAACCCTCTGGAAACAAGGCAAGCCCTGGTCCCCACCCAGGCACGCTCTGATCTCAAGCCCCTCTTATAGTCCTCTCTGCATGTAACTTCCGCTTCCTCTGGCCTTTTTCAGCTATTAACCACCCGTGCCTTTTGATTTTTAAAACTGATCTCAAGTCTTCCCACCCCACTGGCTGGTGGACCTGGGCTACTGCTCTGCCTAGTACCCTTCAGACCCTGTAGGCGTGATGGGCATCTCATTTCAGGTCCTCACCAAAGGGATGGGGTCAGAAATGCAATCAATACAGCCTTGAACCGTGAGAGTAAACAGGGAGTTTGCCACTGGGTCTTTGGGTGAATTTGCAACCTGAGTCGGTCTGACTTTGCCCCCTGCCAAAGGTCCACAGCATCAGTGATTCCTCCTGAGGTGGTGAATCCGTGGCATGTCTAAGTTTATGGGGACTTGGCTAACAAAATTCTGCATTTTGTCTAAACTTTATCTCTCCAGTGGAACTTTGGGGCTTTCCACCAGGGCTGAAGTTAACCAACAAGACTTCATTGCTTTTGAAAAGAGGGAAGCATTTACCATAATCTTTTCTAAGCTTTGAGTTGGCATCCTCGTCAGGGCTTTATTTAAATAATGATAACAAGGTTCTCAGAACGAGGAGTTGGAGAATGGCAGTGCCTAGAATATTCTCTTTTAAAAAAAAGGACATTTTCCCTTGAGAAGATGATGGCTCGGCTTGGCACCCACAGTCATACCCAATCTGTTAGGCAAACACAGCTTAAAGGTTTGATGTTCTTCCTTTTCCTAAGAAAAATGAAAACGAAATAAGAATCATTTCAGAAAAAAAGGGACTAAATCTAAAAAGACGAGCTTCCTGCACCTCCCAAAATCCTGTGCTCCTTAAATGTCAATAATTGTAAGGAATTATTTTTTCCTATGTTTTACTATCCCAATTTTATTTTTTGAGTTGGAGTCTCACTCTGTCGCCCGGACTGGAGTGCAGTGGCCGCTCCCGGCCACCACAGCCTCGACCTGCTGGGCTCTGGTGATCCTTCCGCCTCAGCCTTCCGAGTAGCCGGAATTACAGGCACGCGCTACCACGCCCGGCTGATTTTTTGATTTATTGTAGAGACGAGGTCTGGCCAAGTTGCCCCGGCGGGTCTCGAACCCACGGGCTCAGGCAATCCACTCAGCTCAGCCTCCCAAAGCACGGGATTACAGGCTGAGCTACCGAGCCCAGCTTCAATTTTTTAAGTATAGTCAAACTTCTCTCTTTTCTCCTGGTTTTCTTCTATTGTGATAAGCAAGTAGGCTTTATAATAAGTGGAAGAATGTGAAAGAAGCTTCGAGCTTTAGCGTCTGGGTCTGACGTCAAGTGCGGAGCCCCGTCAGGAGGAAACACAGTGAAGGAGGCAGGTGCAGTCTCTCTGTTTTCCGCAGTGAATGAGGCAGGTGCAGACTCGTTCTGGAGGAGAAAGCATCCTTCTTTCCACCGAAGTCGCGCCCAAGCCACTGCCTGCCTCTGCCTGTCTGGCCCTGCTGCCCCTTTTAGCCAGACACCCACACCCCTTCCCAGGAGGCAGCCTCTTGGCAACGGCAGGCATGGAATCGTGCTCCCTGGCGCTCGGCTCAGGGTGACACCACGGCCACCCTCCGCGGTGACCTTCACTACCTGGGGCATCGGGTCGGGGTCCACACAGCCACCGAAGACATGAGATGGGATAGGCCCTTCTTTGTTGCCGGACGATTCCTTGAATGACTGCAGGACCGCTGTGTTTTAAGCTTTTGCTGCATCCTGATCCATTCCGAAACATAGTGGTCTGAAATTGTCACGAAAATTAAATTTCATACTTTTAATAAAGTGAATTAATTGAAGTTGTAAAACCTTAAGATATTGCCGGGCAGAGTGCCTCATGCTTGCAATCCCAGCATTTGGGGAGGCCAAGGATCTCGAGACCAAGAGGGAGACTCTGCCAAGGCGGCGTGGGGGACCAAGCACCTGAACACGAGCCAGCCTGGTAGGTCAGGGGAGCAATTCCCAAAGGACTGAAGAAAAAAAGAGAGAGAGGGAGAAGAGAGAGGAACGGGAGCAGGTGAAAGAGAGGGAGGGAGGGAGAGAGGGGAGGGGGAGGGGAGAGTGGGGAAAGAGACGGGGGCGGGGAGGTGGGAGGAAGAGAGAGGGAGAGACAGAGGGAGAGGGAGGGAGGGAGACAGAGAGAGCGAGCGAGGAGACCCAGTGGGAAGAGAGGGAGAGGAGGAGGGAGGGAGTGGGAGCAGGAGAGAGAGCACTGGGGGCAGTGGAAGGAGAGAGAGAGAGTGCACCCCCCAGGTTGCGGGCCCTCTGGGCCTGCTGTCCTGGAGCCAGCGAGCTCTCCATCACCGGGTCTGGACACCCAGGCGGGGACCAGCACAAGAGGCCAACTGTGGCGTGAAGCGGTGGCCCTACGAGCCAGCCGAGGTGCCTTGTGAGAGTCTGATTGCCATAGTGTCTGCGAGGGGGGAAAGTTCGTCCTAAGCAGGAAGCTGCATTTCCTAGTTGGGGGCAACAGTGTGAGATATGAGAAGAATGGGTTTATCTAAAACGTAATCGGAAATTACTTTTCTTCTTTTCCGCCCGATGTGTCCCTGCCGCAAGGGACTAGGGCATTGCAGAGGCACGTTCTCTCTTACTGGACCCTCAGGAGAGCTCAGTCCGTCTGTCCTGTGCAAATACACTCAGCTGTCTGCCTTCACTGCAAAGGACGCTGAGCCTCACTAGTGCAAATCAAGTGTGATTTGGCAGCCAGAGCGTTGAGCCTCGCCACTCTGGCTGGCCTCATCACGGGGAATGGTTTGCCTTGCAAGTAATGTGTTTTAAGAGTCCTAAGGCTCAAGTTGCACCTATCTAGTAAAGGTCCAGACTAAGTAACCTCCTGAAGTCAGGTGTGGTGGCTCACACCTGTCATCCCAGCTCTTTGAGAGGAGGAAGGTGGGAAGATTGCTTGTGCCCAGGGCAATGCAGTAAGACCTCAACTTTACAAAAAAATTAAGAAATCAGTCAGCCATGGTGGTCCATGCCTGTAGTCCCAGCTACTCTGGAGGCTCGAGGGAGGAATTGCCTGAGCCCAGGAGGTCGAGGCTGCCGTGAGCTGTGATTGTGCTACTGCCCTCCAGCCTGGGTGACAGAGTGAGGCCCTGACTCACAAATAAATAAATACATAGTCACCTGAATGTATGTGCCTAGTTGCACACAGCTTGCCGGTTATTGTGAATCTCGCTGTGTTCAAAATCTGGTTTTATCACTCAGAAAACTTGGTGTTCACTTGAGTAATGACATCTTCAGGAAAGTCAGCCTTGTTAATTTTTATGAAATATTAGGTACCGCTAGCTTATGCTGGTCTCACAAACAGTTTCTTTCCTGCCGCTGACGAACAGGATGCAATCAACACATTGAATGATTTTCTCTTTAACACCAAGTAACCTATCTGCTCCTGTATAAATTGCATCTATTTTTTTCTTGGCGTAATGACTTCCTCTTTTGATGAAATGAGCCTTTTGTATTTATGAAAAATGTGTGTAATGTTGACTGCTGGCTGAGATAACAACTTTCTGAATTCAAATCTTGGTCGAGTGCATGTAAAACAGCAGCTAGTAATTAATAGGATATAGATTGGTTCAGCCTCATCTAATCATAGACTGAATAATAAATCATAAGGCGTTTTGCAATTAGGAAAGTCCATACTGAATAACGGAGCACTGCTATCTTAGTCACCTTAACAAGGATGGAGCAGTGCATTATGGGATAATTGTTACAACGCAGGTGTGCCTGCTGAGAACGACTGTCCACGCGTCACCCGCAGCAGACCTCTTGTTTTCATGGAAACAGCTGGTCTGGCCAAAGGGTGCTGGTGAAATACTCAGCTAATATCCCAAAAATACTTGTTTCTCCTCCAGGAATGTTCCATATCCCCAGATGCTGGAAGAGCCTTCTCCCCCCGTCCCCGCACAGGTAGTGATGAAAGGTTCCATTACCTCGGCCACACCACTAGCACGGCCACATTTATAGTGCTCTCAGCATTTCCATTACAACTCCCCAATTAATGACCAGCTGGAAAGCAAAACTGAACCAGTTGGGAAGAAAGTTGGCACCAAAAGGTTTCAGCCTGAGAGTAGGTACTCTTTCCTACAAAGATTTCCCCTTTTATTTGTAAAACATATAGAATACTTTACATTTGCCATCTATTTCACAGAAAAAAAAAAACAATAATAGAAAAGAGAATTGTGCTACTTTTTAAATTTTGGCTTATATTGCTTCTTTAAAAATGACTCTGTAAACAGCTTTTATCTTGGATTACTGTTTGGTTAATAGAGTCATTTTCCTTCCATGACATGCTCCAATTTATAGCTATGAAAAGTTAAAAGGCAATGAACTCAGCTGTTATCATTAATTGACTGAATAGAGTTTTTAAAATACAATGTATCTTAGAGCGGGGGCGGGGTCTTGAGGTTATTTAATGCAACTGTTATTTGTGAGAGGAGGCTGCTGGGGACACCAGTGCCTTCCCAAGGTCACTGGCCCTGTGCACCACGGAGTTGAGACTCTAACGCAAGACCTCGAGCCCAATCCTACACCCAGTTCTGTGTGCAAAGGACGGTTTCCATTAAGTGTGATCTCCGTCCCAGGCACAAGGTCACACAGCCCGGCTAAGAGCTCCAGAATCGAACTCCCACTACCCGTCACTGGCCTCCACTTCGCTGGGCCTTCCCGCTGCCGCAGGTATGATGCCACCTGGAATCACGCACATTCTGTGGGACTCCCAAGGACACTTGCAGCCCCCAGGACTGACCACTGGGGCCATTCCCTAGGAAGTCAAGGTTGCTATGAGCTGTGATTGTGCCACCGCACTCCAGCCTGTGTGACAGAGTGAGACCCCAACTTAAAAAAGAAAGGAAAAGGAAATATGACAACTAAGTACATGGTCTCCTGGATGGGCTTTTGAAACTGAAGAAGGACGCCAGGTGAAAACTAAGGAAATGTGAATGAAGTCTAGACTTCACTAGACAACAATGTAACAATGTTGGCTCATCAATTGGAGAAATGCACTATCTCAACGTAAGATACTGAAAACAGGAAAAACTGGCCGTAGGGGGCTTAGGAACTCTTGGTATTATCATCTCAACTTTTCTGTAAATCTAAAACCGTTCCAAAATGGAAAGTTTATTTTTAAAAAAATAAGCAAAAGATAGCATTATGCTAAGTGAAAGAAGCCAGTCACAAAAGACTGCATACTATTTGATTCCATTCCTATGAAATGCCTATAATAGGAAAATCTGGGAGACACGGAGGAGATTAGGGGTTCGTAAAACTGGCAGGTGTGGAGAGGACAGAGTGCGGATAGCTGACGGGCACGGGATTTCTTTTTTAGATGATAAAAATATTCATGTTCCAAAAATCAACTGGTGATGGTTGCACATAACTGCAAATATGCAAAAACCATTAAACTGTACACTTTCGTCGAGTGAATTGCATGGCATGGGAATTATTCGTCAATAAAGCTGCTAATAAAAATACTATAAACTAGTAAGTCACAGGGGGCTGTTGAAATGTGCAGGGTCAGTAATGAGCCCTTTTCAGATGAGTGCTTTCACAGGCCAATAAAATAAACACTAAATATGTGTATTCATTATATACCCACATTCAAATAAATAGAGTTTATTGAGAATATGGTCACTCAAATCTCCTTTCTTTGGAATTAAAATCTATGTGAATGTAGGGACCTGGTGAAAAGTAAATCAATATAATAAAAAAAATTGCATCACTTTTATTGTGAAGGTTTACAGAAAAATCCAGTGCACGTAAAAATATATATTACCAGGCAACCCCTTCGGATCCCCTCCTGCTGTGGAAGCTTTTCTGTCTTCTCAATAAATTCTACTTTCTCACTTTAAAACAAGTATATGTATATATAATATGATTTGTTTTATACATATATGTGATATATATATATCACCTATTAAAGAACAGACCTTCTGGCACTGTCAAAAAAAGTTATTGTTTCCCGTGGAGGGTCAAGCTATAATTTCGTTCACAGCGTACACAGATGGAAACATGAATGTGGTCGGTGAGTGAATGGTGGCCCGTGAGCAATGTCCATCGGCTCAAAAGGCAGAAGACAGAGAAGGGCCCCGGCCTCCAGGACAATCCCGTGGACTGCCTCCAGCCTTGTGCCCACTCTAACCCCAGCAGTGTTCTGGGCTTGCCTCCTTCATTTTTCTTTCAGCGGGAATGCGTTTCTCACCACCACTGTCTCCACGCACCCTCGTCTTCCTCTCTATTCACTTCCTTTTTCTGGCCTCTGACATTTCTGCTTCTCTTCCACCAGCCATTTCCCCCAACCTGGCAAGACTGTGGAACCACAGGGCGGTCTTCAGCACACCTGGCGTCTAGTGGTTCAAATGGGTTCCCTAATCCTCAAGTTAAGAACAGCTGAGTAGAGAGTTCCCTATCTCTACAGGAGAGTGCTTTCCAGTGTGTGACCCCAGGGCCAGCATCCTGTGAGGACTCACGAGAACTCTAATGCTCTGGCCCCACCCCAGGCTGACCTCATCAGAGGAAGGTCTGAGACAGGCCCAGCTGCTGGACTTGAACTAGCCCTCAGGAGGGTCTGGTATGCACTCATGTTTGAGAGCCTTGGGTCTACGGGAAACCAGAATCCATGTTGGAGGAAGTTTGGTTTTATTGTTCTCTCTCTCTCATTCCCTACTCCCACTCTTCTGCTTTTTGGAAATTCAAAGAAAAAAGGTGCTACACTGTGAAATGCTCCCTAATGTGGCGGATGAAGGGAGGTTGGGCATTTCTGTTACTTTGAATAGAGCGTCCAAACTTATCGTTTGAGAACTTGTCGAACGACCCCAATTTGGAGGATCTTGGATGGGTCCAGAGTCTGCATTTCTAGCAGGATCAGGGGTGGAACAGGTGCAGCTCCTCCAAAAGCCACACTGGACTCACAGAGCACACTGGTTTGCTCTTTGGCTGATCCCGTTAATTACTCTAAGGGGAAAGAGTCCCAAATCACACACATGGCAGTATTCAACATGACCATGAATATGGACTAATGCCCCTGCACGTCCACGCCAGAGATACATTCCATTGTGTGTATCTCTCGTAACCAGAGGGGAGAGGATGTCACGCCTGAGAGATGCTTCTCCTTGAAGCGAGCTGTCCTCAGCTGTAGTCCTCATGACCCGGATTTCATGAACACGTTGACAAGACCAACACTCAAGTCACCTGTGGTCAACTCCATGCCTTCCCAGCCTGCAGCACTTCTAGAACTTTTCTGAAAGTCCCTGCTCAGTTACACAGAAAATTGGAGACATAAGCCAATCCCGTCAACCAGGAATGTTGGTTGATCAAGGAGGTCTATTTTAAATGCCATGATTTCAGTTAATGAGAATGTGAAAATTCGATGTAATTCCCAATGGCACCCTGCACAGTTTGTGTTTTCACAACTGAGAGAATCTGTGGAAAGATATTAAATCATGCGCCATTTGCATCTTCAGGTGCGATTCCAACAACTTACTGAGTATCCTTGCCTGACAGCCTTTATTATCTTGTACTTGAGATGGATTCTCTGCAAGTTTCCTGGGACTGTAGTGATGTGGCACATTATTATATAGTGTACTAATATCTGCAAAGTTCTGTTTGTTTCTGGGGAAAAAATCTCAGAGAATGATTCGACAGTCATGCCCAACCTCTGGATGAAATTTATTATGTCAGATGCATTCCCTATAATCCAATCACAGCACAAAAATAATAGTTCTTTATATAATAAGGTTTACAAACATGTGTGGTCTACATTGAAAATTTAAAAACGATTCACACCCAGTATCTAATTTCATCTTCATGATACCTTGTGAGACGAGTACTTCCATCCCAAGTGACCGACAGTCAATTATGGCCAAGGTAACATATCCGATGCCAGGACTAGCCCTGAAGCCTGCCTTTCTGGCTCATGGTTGTTTATTCTTCAGCAAGATGGTCACAGTTTCTTTTTCCTATAGAAATCAGGGACCCACTCAGTGCTTTCGTTTGGAAGAACTTCCATGTTGTCTGACTAAGAACTTTAGCGGACTTGGTAAGTTCTAGCTTTGAAGATATTGAATTTGCCACTCAGAAGTGAAATAATAAATCTACTAATAGAATTAAACAAAACCTGTGTAATTTTTCCACAGCTGATTTGAGTCAAGTATGCATCAAGAATCCATTCCCTGGCCGGGCTCGGTGGCTCAGCCTGTAATCCCGCGCTTTGGGAGGCCGAGGTGAGTGGATTGTCTGAGCCCGCGGGTTCGAGACCCATCTGGGCAACTTGGCGAAACCTCATCTCTACAATAAAAATCAAAAAATCAGCCG
>CAUYQG010287729.1:0-31718 GCA_963574415.1 Tarsius wallacei | reverse complement strand
GAGGGGACAGGAAAGTGTACTTCTTCCCATGCTCAGGAGAGGAGACCTGATCCTGCATAAGTACAGAAAGTGTGACCTGAAAGCTTGGTCTATGCCAGGCAATGTGCTAAAACTTCTAACAGCAATGTATTTTATAATCCTCGCATAGCCGGGCTCGGTGGCTCAGCCTGTAATCCCGCGCCTTTGGGAGGCTGAGGTGAGTGGATTGCCTGAGCCCGCGGGTTCGAGAACCGCCTGGGCAAGCAAGACCTCATCTCTACAATAAATCAAAAAATCAGCTGGGCATGGTAGCGCGTGCCTGTAATTCCGGCTACTCGGAAGGCTGAGGCGGAAGGATTGCCGGAGCCCAGCGGGTTGAGGCTGCGGTGGCTGGGAGTGGCCACAGCACTCCAGTCTGGGCGACTGAGTGAGACTCCAACTCAAAAAAAAAATAATAATAATCCTCGCACAACCCTGGAAGGTGTGTGTTTTCATGACCCTCCTTTGTCAGATAGGAGACTGGGAGTCAAGGAGGTTAAATAATTTGTCCAAAGATGCTCCCCTTCCTATTAGGAGCTAAGTGGTGAACCTATGCTACTGACTACCACACTACTCTTCCCTGAGCTGCTCTAAGCCTTGGTTAAAGAGCCAGACCATTTGCTCCCTGTGAGGGAGGAGAGCATCTCCAACCCTCACTGATACATTAGCAGACACGCATCAGTGAGTGAGGGAGGCATGTTCATCTCGGGGAGATGCAGGCACTCCCCCTATGCCACTGGGAAACTAATAATTCATGAAGTTGGATTTCAAGTACAAGCAAGTTGTACTGAACAGTCATTATTTCAAGTCATAAAAGTAGAAAGGTAATTTAATGAGAGAAGAATATGTGGGGAAAATGTAGCCATGTTAATTGTCTAAACAAACATTTAAAAATACATGTCATATATAGGTGCGTATAGAATCAATTTGAGAGAATAGGTATGCATGAGAGATAATTCTGAAGTAGTTTATATGTGTATGGGTTATATATATATATATATAATTTATATTATGAATAGATTAGAAGTTGAATATGTAGGGTTTATTCTATACATCTCTCATCTTTGTAGTCACCTAGCCATCTATCTCTCTAAACCAATGTCTAATAGAAATATAGTTTAAGCCACATATGCACTTTGTTTTTGTTTTTAGAGACAAGGTCTTGCTTTGTCACCCAGGCTGAAATGCAGTGAGATGATCATAGTTCACTGCAGCTTCATACTCCTTGGCTCAAGTGACCCTCCCACCTCGGCCTCCCAAAATTCGTAAATTACAGGCATGGGCTAACACACCAGGCCACAGATGCAATTTTAATGTTTTGTGTGTCAGCATTTAAAAAACTAAAATAAGTATGTACAATTAATTTAATAATATATTTTATTTAACCTAGTACATGCAAATATAATCATTTCAACATTTAGTCCAATTGAAATTACTAATGCACATCTTTTTTTCTACTTCATTTTTTAAATTGTACATGCATTTTACCTTCAGAGCACATCTCAATTTGGATGCTAAACTTTCATTGGAAATACTTGATCTGTATTCATAGCTTACAAAATGTGCACTTAAAAATCCAGACTCACATGTCCAAGGTGTTCCAAAGATACTTAAAAGTTTTACAATAATTGAATTAATCCATTGATACTGACTAGATTGCTTATGTGTTTATGTATAATACTAGAGGTAATGCATATGTTGACATATGTATTATAATATGATCCTATCTTGTAAACTGTGAGCATAATTAGTTCTCCCTGGAGGATTCTAATTCATCATTGAGTACTCCTTACTATGGAGAATCATTAGAAATGCCTGTCCTCTTTGGAACTAGCTGGGAAGAATTTCCTGTCAGAAGCTAGAGACATTTGTGATTCTAGGTCAGTGGGACTATAAACTTCGAGTCAGAGCGCCTGGATTCTAGCTATGCATCTTCTTTTATGAACTGTGTGATCTTAGACAACTCATCTTGGATGTTCTGGGTCCCATTTAGGAAATTAGGGGTTTAGTCTTCTCAAAGAATAATCTCTAGACCAGCAGCACCAGCATTCACTATTAGAAGTACAGAATTCTGGCCTTCACCCCAGACCTACTGAATCAAAATCTACATTTTAACAAGATCCCTGAGGTTGGAACAAAACTGAAGAAAGACTACCTGAGAGGATTCCTAAAATTTCCTTAGGCCGTAAACTTCTTCTTTTATATACATTAGAAGGAAACGCAGATAGATATTCTAAGATGGTGCCCCCTTTCAGGTAGTAGTTTCACTAACTAGGATCTGAAAGACACACAATGCTATGCTAGTAGCTCATCAACTTCTCACGACACCCCTGCGATGTTGTAGTACTATCCCATTGTACAGGTAGGGAAACTCAGGCTGAGAGGTTAAATAACTCAGGCAGGCTTGCATAGCTCATGACTGTGAAGCTGGGGTTTGAGTACAGGTTGTCTGCTTCTAGATTTTGTGCTAAATCACTGTGTGGTAAGAAACAGAGTTCACCGACTCAGCACCAGTGTGTGTGTGTGTGTGTGTGTGTGTGTGTGTGTGTTTGATCTTTCTTAATTACCATACCATACTGCCTCCATTTTATAATAGAGTATTGGAAACTTGAAGTTCTTTATGTTTAATTAGGTGCTGCTATTTAATAACCTATCACAAAAGTGAGATAGGCAGTCACCCACAAGGTGATGAGAATTTCTTCCCCACCCCTTCCTCCCTATTGGCCTTCCCTAAAATTCCCCTGAGAATACAACAGCTACATTTAAAGAAGCTGAGCCCCCTATTGCAGATTTTAGTCATATAAGAGAACACATTGAACTTGAGGAAACAGAGAGAAAATGTGGCCCGGTTACAAAAGGATCCTGCATAAGGTTACCCCGACACTGTAACTCTCCACAAAAATTTTTAAATATAGTGTATATATCATAATAGCATAACATATTATGATATATACACTATACCATATCACAGTGTGTATCATATTAAATATACAATGTATATGTAACAACTATTCATCACTGAACGATTTATTTTTATTATTTTTATTTTTTTGTTGATACATAATACCCGCACATATTTATGGGTATATGTATTTGTTACACATAAAATATGTAATGATTGGGTCAGGATATTTAGGATATTGAACTGCTCCATTATCACGGGCAGTTATCATTTCTATGTGCTGAGAACGTTTCCAGTCCTCACTTCTAGCTGATTTGAAGTACACAATACATTGTTGTTAACTTTAGTCACCCTGCTCTACCATTGAACATCAGGACTTACTCCTTCTATGTACTGTATGTGTATAACTGTTAACTAACCTCTCTTCATGCCCCTCTACTCATACCCACACCCTTTCCAGACTCTGAGAACCAGCATACTACTCCCTAGTTCCACTTTTTTAGCTCCCATCTATGAGTGAGAACATATATTATTTATCCTTTTGCATCTGGCTCATTTCACTTGACATACTCACCTCCAGTTCCATACACGTTGCTGCAAATGACATTATTTCATTCTTTTTAGGGCCAAATACTATTCCATTGTATCTATATACCACATTTTCTTTGTCCATTCGTTCATTGATGGCTACTTAAGTTGATTCGACGTCTTTGCTACTGTGAATAGTGCTGTAATAAACATGGACGTGCATGTACCCCTTTGCTATACTAATTTCCTTTCCTTTGTAGAAATACGAAGCAGTGAGATTTCTGGATGGGGTGGTAGTTCTATTTTTAGGTTTTAGAGAAATTGCCACAATGGCTGTACTAATTTACATTCCCACCAACAGTGCATGTGCTTCCTTTTCTCCGCATCCTTGCCAGCATCTGTTGCATTGACTGATTTCTACGTGAAGGAGTCTGTGGAACCTTCCTTCACAGCCATCATCTCACATGGTTCTCATCAGTGCTACTACTGGCCCCATTTACTGAAGAGGAAACTGAAGTCAAAGCTTAAGTGAGTTGCTGACAATCAGTATTTAGACCCAGATCTGCTGATTCCAGACACGACATGTACTGTCTGAAAATCACTAAATTAGACAAAGAGCAGAGAAGAGATTGTTGCAGACCCACCTTATGTCCCAGCTCACCTCTAAGTTTACCTGCAGCCTTAGCAAGACCCCCTCTGCCCCTCACCTGATTGCTCATTGAGCTGGTAATGGCCCTAGAGGATTCTCAGCCAATGAAGTTTAACATCTGAGGATAAACAGCCTGGGGTCCAGCAGGCCCGTAGTGAAAGATTCTGGGATATGTTTTACAAAGTCTCTCAGGGTATTCCCAATGGATTTGAGCTCCAGCTGTGCACAGCAATAACCTTCCTATGAATGCATTTCCCCACTCCCTCACTTGTGATACCAGGTATTACCTCTCACATAAAAGACTTTCATCCAAGTCTTTGTGTCAGAGTCTTCTTTGAGGAGACCCAAAAAGAAAGGTTAAGTGTCCCTATGGAGATCAACTTATGACCATGGCATGACCAAGATTTACCACCTGAGATCTGCCTCTTAGCAGTAGTGACATATAGCATGTGAGGTGAGCTCTTCCTTCTCAGCCATTTAGCTGGCTTAATCTTGGGGTGAGAGACTATGTTTTTGAGCTTGGATGGCCCAAACAGATTCTGACAAGATTGTTGTGGATGAAAAGGGGACAGGATTGTGGTTGCTGAGCATTGCCTAAGGTATGTACCTTATTACCTTGCTGCTATCTCTGAATGTCTGGACTGAGATTACCCTTGATGTTCTCTTGTGAGGCCGACTTCAGCACTGCGTCTGTGTTGAATTACACAAGAAGGCCCCTGCAGAATAATTGCAAGAAAATGCTATATTTGGGATTTTCTGAGTTTGCCAATAGAGACATACCCATCTTGCTTGAGAAGACTCTGTCTTTTCCTTTGTGATCAGATTTCCCTGTGCTTCTGGCAAAGGTTACAGATTCATGAGTTAGCTTTGCAAAGGGAGGGTAAGTGTGAGAAGTCAAACCAGTTAAAGTTCTTTGATACTGAACATATTCATGGGCAGAGTCGCTGCAGAGATTCCCCAAACACAGATATAGAACTACGTTTTACCTTTAAGTGGCAGGATCAGCTTTACGACAAAACCAAAACACGAAAGAGAGGGGAGAAATAGTCTCAATGTGTTAAGGAAAGTATGCAAAATGGTTGAAAGCTGACAAATGGCAGAGCCAGAACGCAGGTCTGTTGATTCCGACATCCTGCCTGGTGAACATAAAATTAGAAGGGAAAAAAAGTAAAAGAGCTATGACGAGACCAAGTGGCCCATCTGGGCATTAGACTCAGCATGATGGCATGACCAGGCTTTTTCATTCTGGCACAAAGAGCTTTTGAACATTGTTTGATAATATTCCAAAAAGAAAATGATAGAGCCAAGTTTCCCAAATGTTCCACATTAAACCAGGAAATGACTACAGCATTTACCCTAACTTCTAAGTATTCTAAGTGTCTTGATCAGAACCCATTACCATGTCTTGTTCATTTAAAGCTTATTACTAAGGGTAAGGATGCTTAGACCAGCAGTCCTGGTGTGCCCTTGGCTAGAAGAAGAGGCATTCATAGCATTAGGGAATCCTGCCCTGCTATTTCATAACATAGTTTCTGAACCATTATGTTGTCAATATCTTATTACAAACATTTTCAAACATAAAGTTGAAAGAATTTCACACCAGTACCCCTAATCTAGATTCTACAGTTTACACTTGAGATTTTAGTATATTTGCTTTGTATATGTAAATATATATGTATTCTACATATCACACACATACACACACACACACACACACACACACACACACACACACACACACACACCCCAATCCATCCTCTATGCTTCTATCAGTCTACCTTTTTTGTGCATTTCAAAGTCAGTGACAGATATCTAATACTCCACCTCCTAAATACATTTACATGCATATTGTTCATTAGAATTCAGTATTCGTTTCTGTTTCTTTTTTCCTCTTAAGGAAAATTTACCTGCTCAGATATCCACAAATCTTATGTATAACATTTACATATACATATGTTCCGGGGTCCCCAGTCTCCAGGCAATGGACCAGGTCCGTGGCTTGCAAGGAACCTGGCTGCACAGCAGGAGGTGAGCAGCAGGTGAACTCCTGCCTTCTGTCAGATCCGCAGAGGCTCACCCATTATTTTATTTGCCACTTCCGTCTGCGGCTCATTTTTTAGTCTTTTATGGTGAGTTGTATAGTTATTTCATTATGTGTTACAATGTAATAATAGGAATTAAGTGCACAATGAATGTTATGCACTCAAATCATCCCAAAACCATATTTCTCACTCTCTTCCCCCGCTCCCTGACCCACAACTGAAAAAATTGTCTTCCACAAAACCAGAAAGGTTGGTGATAATTGTTGTTTTATTTGACTTATTTCATTCAACATATGGTTTGAGATGCATTCATTGATGCATACATCGGCAGTCTGTTCCTCTTTATTGGTGAGTAATATTCCATCACCTGTGTATACCATATGTTTTCATCACTGTCCTATCGATAGACGCCTGAGATGGTTCCAGCTTTTAATTATAATGACTAGAATTGCTATTAAAAATTCATGTACAATTCTATACGTGGACTTTTTTTTCTTTATATTGGGTATACGCCTAGAAGTAAAAGTGTTGTGTCATGTGGTAAATTCATATTGACTATTATAAAAATGGTCAGTCCTTGTTCTAACATACTTATCACCCAACAATGTATGAGAATTGTAGTTGCTATGCATCCTCATGGACATGCTGCATTATTGACACTTATAATTCTAGTTATTGTGGTGTGAGTGGAATCTCATGGTGGGGTTCATTTGCATTACCCTAATTACCCATATATATGATTATTGCGATCTTTCCTTTTCATAAATAAATATATCATGACGATGTTCTTATGCCCATCAAGCTGTTTTTGAGAACATAATTTTAATGACTGCACAATATCCTACTAGAAAGGTAAGTTGTTATTTATTTGGGTGACCCATGGTATCTGATTTTAAAAAGTTACATATATTATATAAATTTCTCTTTGGAAAAAGCCTTTAAAAACAACTTGAATTCTAATGTAGCCTAGTGCTTACTAGATAATGTCACCCAGATAAAGTTAAGTAGGACATTTGAGAAGCTAGGATGCTTATTAAAAGTACTTTCATATTTGGACTAATAAAAATGGCATATCTACTTCATCCTTTTTTAAGGAAATTGAAGTGCCTCATCAACTTCACTTTATTAACATCCCCACAGCAATCCTGTTGCATGGGTGAAGGTCAAGTAGATTCTGCCTTTTGCTGAATGGAGTAGCAAGAGTCAAGATAATAAAGTGCTCTCTCTGGGATCACCCACAATGGGGAAGAGCCCTTTGTCTCTACCAGGAGATGGTTCGGGCCAGCTGAAATTCTCAAATTGGGGACGACATTCAGCTCTTTGATACTGATTTGCTGAGGCTAGGAATTCAAACCCATGAAAATTAAGATGCCTGTGTATGAAAATTATATAGAGAAAATTTGGTTTCCCTCACATCCACTCCCATGCCAAGTATTTATTGAATGAATAACTGAATAAGGAAAGGGATTTCAATTACATCTGCTCCTCTTGCATCTGCCTACACTTCCTTGGGAGTCAGATGCTCCACTAAACACTTTGCTTGCACTATGGCTGTCTAATGCAATCCTTGTGACAAATCTGTGTGATCTTCTCTATTATTAGCCCCATTTAAAATATGAGGAATCGAAGATTCAGATAACTGTTTAAGTAGCAGGCCCATTGTCCACAACTAATATATCAGCTGGGAGTCTAGTGCTATGATATTAGAAAACTTTGCTTGTGTCTTACAGTTTTGAACAGTAACAAATATATCCTTCAAAACATAGAGGGAACAATGGAGGATTTAATCAAACCCACAAGGAAGATTATCACATGAATGATATGGGAACCTTGGCAGAAAGTTAGTGGGTTATTTTACAGTCCTTATCAGTAAATAATCATCTTTTTAACCAGATTGAGTCCTTTAACTTTAAGAAGAAAAGTTCAAATCAGTTTAATTAATTAGTATTTATTGAGTACACTTACTATATGTCAACCGCAGTTGAAGACTCAGGGGATTTACTGGTGAATGAAGTAGACAGAGTCTATATTGCAAAGGTCTAATAGTATAGAAGTGAAGACAGGCATTGAACAAGGGATCACAGCTATGCTAACTGGGGAGATATAGCAGGGCCCAAACTGTATCAAAGTTTATTTTTCTAGAATTTAGAGAAAGGAGTATAAGCATGCTTTTAAATAAACATAGGAAAATTTCAGAGACTATTAATTTCTTAGTTTGGGCTTCTATTATAGAATATCATTAATCGGGTAGCATAAATAACAAACGTGTATTTCTTACAGTCCAGACTGGAAGTTTGAGATCAGAATACCAGCATGGCAGGGTTTTTGGTGGGAGCCTTCTTCTTGACTCAGAGACACCTCTTTTCCTTTTATCCTCACATGGTAAAGAGGGGTAGTAAGGGTCCCTACATCTCTACATAAGGACACTAATCCCATCATGAGGCTCTACTCTCATGACCTATATCCCTCCCAGAGACTTCATATCCAAATACCATCACATGGGGGATTAGAGCTTCAACATATGAGTTTAGGGGGACACACATTCAGTTCATAGCATTCTAATCTACTCCCCTAAAATTTATGTCTTTCTCACATGAAAAATATATTCATTCTATCCCAATGACACCCCCAAAGTCTCAACTCATTCCAGAATTCCAGAATCAACTTTTAAACAAGCCAGTATAGAAGATAAGTTTTTCAGATTCCGAAAGCTCTTACTAAACTAGATTAATGGACTAAAGCCACAAAGATCAAATTTCAGTTCTTCTGAAAGCACGTAAAAGTAAATTCAAAATCAGGAGACTAGGCGTATGAACACCCTATGTGGAAAAAACAAAAGAATCAAAAATGTTCCTCAACCACAATGTTGATATTAATTAGCAAAGCATTAAATGCTGCCATTTTATCAGTGACCATGAATTCACACATTTATTTTACAAGGCATGCAAAGAGAAAACAAAAATTCTATATCTAATCCCAGACGATGTGTTTTGAATGGTATCTTTCCTTTCAA
This sequence comes from Tarsius wallacei, assembly GCA_963574415.1. Taxonomy (NCBI): domain Eukaryota; kingdom Metazoa; phylum Chordata; class Mammalia; order Primates; family Tarsiidae; genus Tarsius; species Tarsius wallacei. Next base: position 22,566 of record CAUYQG010287729.1, on the reverse strand, counting down.
GAGGCTTTTCTTGTAAAATGGTTTGTTTTTTATAGAGAAGTAAGTCATAAGTTTGGGAACAATTAACTTGATCATGAATAAGAATGATTCAGAACCACAACAGAAGCTGATATCCTTTCATGTTTTCTAAATATCTTCACTAAATATAAAGTAATTGAATATTTACAAGAATTCAGACTCTCCCATAACAAAAGTAATACTGATAATGTGTTGGTATGGGGATGCACAGCTTTAAATATAGCATCTTACTTGATTCCCAAAATACTCTTGGGAGAAAAGCCCAACTGGTGTTTTTATGTGTAGTCACTGTATGTCCACCTGTTTCAGTAAAGCATTAGGACAATTTACATAACTCCATACTGAATAGTATAAACACGGCTGTGATGAAATTTGAAAGAGAGGGTAATAAGGATAGGAAAGCTATGAAGAAGGCAAGACAAGTGAAAATAATGCTCACTTTGCTGAATGAGGGAAAAGATCACTGCTCCCATTTGTGCAAATTGAGATTTGGGTAAATTACTGACTCGTCCAGTATGACAGAGCTAGTGAGTAACAGAACCCAAAACACATCATCCCCACTGAAATTCTGTTGTTTTCTCTGCTACTCTATGCTGCCTTTCAATAATATTAAATATGAAATTGGTATTGGAAAATATGCCAACTCCAAGAAAAACTCAATACAACTACAGTTGAAACCTTCAATTCAATTTGAGCCTCTGGCTATGAATTGATAAGACTCTCACTCCTTCAATGCTTAGAACTTTCTTAATCTTAGCAGCTTGCTAGTTGTTTAGCATATCTAATATTAATCATCTGATCAGGGAGCTAAACAGGATGAATGGCATCAGGCTATTACAACACTCTTCTCTCTATCCCAAGTTATGTTTTATTAAGTTGGGTTGTCAATATTAAATCATCAATAAAGATGGCTCCAGGTAAGTCTCACCATCTCATCAATAGCGTGTTAGTAACTATAGCTCCTTAGAGACCAGAAATTTGCAGTGAGTTTAGAGTACTGCTGTGGACCCATCACAATTAAATGTTGCTTTGTCCAACTGTCAGAAAGATTATCCTAAAATTATAATGTGATAAAAATAAATTTTCAGATGTGAATCTGGGTGCCATAGGTAGCATTTTTTCACACCCAATAAAATTGCTTGTCTCTGGTTCTGATGGTCACATAAACAAGAGATTGGAGCCAATTGATAGTATTACTGGCTGAAGGGGATGTGTGTGACTTGGGCAAATTTAGCAAGGATTAGTCAAGGAAAGGATCTAAGACTTTGAAAAAGTTTGTTTTGTCATGGAATGTCAGGAGTTTTTGTTTGCCTCTTCTTGCCTTTTTTTTTTTTTTTTTAACTTTTGTGTCTGTCCAGAAGTATTCACCTTTTCTTTGAGGTTTAGGTGCTCTGGGTGGCTGAATTACTGTGTGAGCTCCCATTCTCAGAGCATCTTTGTGGAGAACCCACCAACTGGCTTCAGAAAGCAGTATCCTTTCAACTTCAAAGACTGTGGAAAATAGTGTACTCATTTATTCAACAAACACTGAGCATGTATCAATTAGAGATGCATTTGGCTGCAAGTAACCACCAAGACTGATTAATAATAGTTTAAATAATGAGAAGCTCCAGGGAAGGTGATTGCTGGGGTTGGTTCAGCTGCCCAACAGTGCTATGAGAAATTCAAGTCATTCCTTTATTTCATCTCATCATTCTTAGTTTTCTGACTTTAATTCTCATACTTGTCCCCTCATGGTTGAAAAATGGCTGACGTGTATATAGCTATCACGCCAACAAGAATGGGAGAATGGAGAAAGGGTGAGCCAGTCAGCCATATTTGTACTCTTTGCAGTAAACTCTTACCAGAATTCGCCAGAACCTTGTTACAACACAACTACCCCTAGCTGCAAAGGAGACCAGAACAGCAGGCAATTGGCTGTGTCATTGGTGCCCCAAACAAAATCCAAGTTCTATAACTAGGAGAAGTAAAGATATAAATGTTAGGGAGACAAGGAACCAACTCACTACAGGTTGGTTGTGTGGCCAAATGCATATATTTGAGGAAGACTGGCTTTATTTTCTTGCTTAAAGAACTTCTTGAGTTCTTAGTATGCTAAGACACATTGAAGCTCTTGACAGGGGAATAGTTATTATATTCAGCATTTTGCCAAAATAGACACAGAACCCTTAATTTTTTTTTTCAGAATACCTAATTAATTCAAAAGTGTCCTGAATGGCACTATAAAATGCTATATTAGTCCCAATTCAGATTCTTTACTGGGTGAGTTAAACACATTTGCCCAAATCAACATGGCCTTCTACATATAAGGCAGGTGTCTGGTTGCTCTAATTGAGAGCAAAGCAAGGTTCCAGGGTCTTTGCATGTTCTCCATGATGGGAAGATGCAAAATGATTAATATAATACCAAATATAGACACTAGACCACTGGTATTTTCAAATGTATTACAGGTTTAAGAGAGAGTTTTTCCTCAAGCATGATCTTGAGAATACAAGATGATCAAGACGTTTCCCCAAGCAAACTCAGAGAAGTATTTTGCCTAGGCAATGCTGAGTGTTGGTGGCTAGGAGCTGCAGAGTTCAAATCCCAAATCTTCCATTTATAAGCTGTGTGATCCTGGGGCAAGGTACTCTGAGACTTAGCTTTCCAATCTGTAAAATGGGGATAATTCCTCTCAATAGAAGTACAGTGAAGACTCTGAGATGATGGTTGTAAAGTGCTTATTGTAGTGCAATAATCCCAGATCCTTTATTAAAGACTGAGCCAAACTGAATACCTATCTTTAAGTTCAAATTGGATTCCCCATTCCCTAAGATCCTCCCTAGCTTTACTTCTAACTTTCAAGGCAAACTATTTTGACACCATTGTTTAGACCTTGGCATTTGGAACCGAATTTGAAATCAGGTTTTGTGTCTTTGCCTTACTTGTAGTATTTGCTCCAAGAAATAAATATATACCACCAGTCTTTAATCCAGTTCATAATATTGCTGCTAGAAATAATGCACATAAAACAAAACAGGCAGTGGCTTTCTGAAACTGCACACAGTGAAATTTGTTGTAGCAGGAAAATTGGCTGAAGGATCAAATATTGCTGGCATCATGGAAAGCCACAAAAATATCCTGTGAAAAATTAGACTGAGAAGAAAGAATGAGAAAAAAATAAAAATATAATGGCCAAGAGCCTATAGAGAGGATTTTATTATTGACTAGAAATTGATGCAAGAATCAAAACTTCTTGTCAAAAAATATACAGCTGCAAAATTAAACTTGGTAGAATAAGGCTTCAAAAGAGAACCTAAAAGTTGGAAGTTGACTTTGGTAAAATTTGATTTGGCAAGAAATAATCAATGAACCAAATAGTTGGCATAAAATTTATACACAGCACAATTAATTCTGATGAAAATAATTTCAGCAAAGTAAAATTGATTTTTTTTTTTTAATTTGAAATTGTTTAACTATACCGTGTAGAAAACTGATCAATGGCTTAATTTGGCTTAACAGAGTTTTCTTTGAGAAATAGTATTGGATGAAAATTGTTGCTATAATTCTGATCCACTTTCATTGCTTTGCAATATATATAAAAATTAGCAAAGTCCAAATAATGGAATTAAAACATCCTATGGTCATTGTAAGTATATAATGCTTAACATGGTACTGACAGCATTAATAAGTCCATGTTATTATTTTTCGACATTCTTGTGCTTTCACTGAATTTTTAAACCTAAGGACTTTTATTTTCAAACATTAAAGTCCATTTATTATTGAATGTAAAATGAGCACGAATTACAAGTGGGTCTTATCTAGACACTGTGGGTTGCCTAGCAAGATGGTTTCATATTATTATAATTAGAGGAACAAGAGGACGACGCAGCCTGCCTATTACCTTCACTGAACACATACGTAGGAAGATGCTTCACGCTTTGGAGGCCTCCATTACTGGGTAGCCCTCAGCTTCTACATTTAGATATGGTAGAAGTATTTAGAAAGTACCTGCTGTTCTGACTCTGCCTTAATTCAGATGTACATTCACCTTTTGGCTTGTGACAGCAAGACCCTTCGAAACGCCTGCATCTTTAGTTTGTGTTGACACATTGCAGGTTCAACTCTGACATGTTATTTCCTCTTGCTGAGGGTGTCTTTTTGAGTTTCATGGGTTTTGTGCTTCCTTGGTGCCTGTTAGGCTTATAACTCACAGAGCTGTGACTTTAAATGTCAGGACTGTCACCGTAACAATAGAGCAAGAGCAGGTTGTTGACATTCTTAGGACAGAATTTGCAATACCCTTTCTTTTTTTTGTAACATTTTCATGTTTCCAGTTGATACTTGCCCACTGAACCATGTCACAAAGCCCAGAGTTTTAGGAAAGTATGCCCTAATCTGGGATCAGTAGCCCCCAGATCCAAAAGCCATTTCCAATACAATCTTCAGCAACTGGTTTCTTCTCTGAGCTTGGGTCCCTGTCCTGTAAAGTCAAGGTATTATTACCTCTTCACAAGATTGTTGTAAAAATAAAGTGTTTAAATTCCTTGTATAATCAGAATTTTTCCAAAAAAACTGACTCTTTACCTGTTCTAATTTATTTAAAGCTTTCTGTATGTGCTCATCTGATATTTTAAATTTTTATAGATTAGAAAATACTTCAAACAAATAAACTCAATGACAAGTTTTTTTGGTCAGCATTTAGAAGCTTGTAGTTAGTGATTATAATATATATATATGACTGGCAGTTTAGAACAGGGATTATTCAGCTGTATCCCACAAGTCAGATATGGTCCATTGCCTGTTTTTTTTTTTTTTTTAAATAAAACATAGATTATCAATAAACATATTTATGACCATTCATTAATATATTTTCTATGAATCTTTTTGGCACAAGGGGAAATTTGAGTAGTTGCAACAGAAGCAATATGGCCTACAAAGCCTAAAATATTTAAAATCTGGTCCTTTACAGACAAGATTTGCTGACTGTTGGCTTGAAGTTTTGCCAAAGTCTTTTCATATCTATAGATTTATATCAAAATATATATTTTGTTAAATATTACAGCAATCTTTGAGGTAAAATACATCTCCATTTTACAGATGTATAGACTAAGGCTCACAGCTAGTACATGCAGAGACAAAGATTCATTCCAGCCCACTAGTACCACATCCCTTATTTAATCATAAGCTTAGAACTTTCCAGTTCTTCATACATTTTACTTTATAAAGACATTTTACATTGTATAATCCATGTCATGGCCATAGTGTTTAATCATCACTCACTAAGTACCTACCGTGTCAGGCGCTATCCTATCCATTAGGGCACAACAGTGAACATCCTGCCACCAGAGAGTTTACATTGCAGGCTTTCACGCACCAAACACTCAAGAATCCTGCATACCCTCTGCATCACTTTGGCTCACCAAGTGGGACAATATACTGCCAGGTCCTGCAGCCACAACAATGAACCACAGGGCTTGGTTGCTGCCACAGAAGTGGGGAAGGGGGTTCATAGTCTAGTGAAAGATTGCCTTAGGGAGTACTCTTGATTTCTAGAACTTGATATAGACTTGGGATATAATGAAATACGGTCTGATGTTGAATTTGCTCTAAGGGCTGGAAGTATGAGATAGGGTCCAAGTAAACAAGCACAGAGTCAAAAGACTTCAGGACTTACATAGACAAGTGAATCTCAGACATTAATGCTCATGCAGATCACCTGAGGATCTTATAAAAATTTTTAATTTCAATCTCTTGGGTCCTAGGACTCAGCATTTCTAATGAACTCCCTCATGATGTCTTGAGGACCACACTTTGAGTAGCAAGATAGGAGTGAACAGCCTGAGTCCCTCTAAGAGCCTTCAAATTTGATGTTAGAAGCATGGAATGTGAACGAGTTCTCAAACGTAAAGGTCAAGGGCAGGTCAGTTCAGGACTGGACTAAAATTGTGATTATCCCATGTAAACTCGAGACTTTATGCCAGTGATCATCCCCTCCTCACAAAAGGCCTCAGCTTTCTCCTACCCAATTTCCAGTTTCCTCTTCTCTCTCACTAGCTCCCACTTCTGTCTAATTTCAGGCTCCTCCTTGCCCTCAGCCTAGCCCACAGCAGGGTCTGTGGTTCAGATCACCCCAGCCAGACCCCTAGTAGAGATGCTAATGCATTTCTTTTTTTTTTGAGTTGGAGTCTCACTCCGTCACCCAGACTGGAGTGCAGTGGCCGCTCCCGGCCGCCACAGCCTTGACCTGCTGGGCTCCAGTGAAATTTCCACCTGTCTTCCAAGTAGCTGGAACTACAGGTGCGCACTACCATGCCCGGCTAATTTTTTGATTTATTGTAGAGATGAGGTCTTGCCAAGTTGCCCAGGTGGGTCTCGAACCCGTGGGCTCAGGCAATCCACTCACTTCAGCCTCCCAAAGTGAGGGATTACAGTCTGAGCCACCAATTTCTTTAGTCTGCTCAAGTTCAAGTGAGAAACAGCAGCGGCATTCCTAACACAGGTTCCTCACTCAATAATTCTGTCAGACTGACTCCCAAGTCTTTCCAGTCTGTCTGCTCAGACTGCACAAGCTGGTGATTAAAGCTTAGAACAACAATTAGACTCTTTATTTTCAAAGCAAATTTGATTTCCAGACCAGACTTCAACATTCATTACAATACAGCCTAATAAAAACAAAGCTGGGAACATATGCTTTTTAAGCTTTTGGGTTGTAAAATCTATAACAGCATTATAACCATTTTGAAAAAAAATCATTCATGATCCCCCAGTGAAACATTGTGTGCACATTGCCTTCCATTTCTCATCCAAGTATAGTATACATATGTAAACATAGTATATACACAAGTTTATACTGTAATTTTTTAACTTTTTACATAATGAACATCTTCTATGTTGTTGCATGATCTTTGTGAATATTTTTTTTAAAGATTGCACAATATTTCCTCTAGTTGACAAGCCACAATGTTTGTAAACATAAAATATTTCTCCTTCATAGAGCATTTTAGTGGTTTCCTTTTTTCTTTCTTTCCATGTTTCCTTCCTTTTTTCCTTCTCCCCCTCTCTGGCAACCCCCCCCCCCAACACACACACACACACACACACACACACACACACACAAACACACACACACACACACACACACTCCCTCTTTCTTCATCTTTGGCTATCAGGGAAAAAAAAGTTTCATGAACATTTGATAACCCTTGACCTTACGTTGAACTATTTCCTTAGTGTAAATTGTCAGTTAGCAGTAAGAGGAACATTTTCCCCCTTCAATAGAGTTTGAGAAGCCCAGTGGCCAAGTCAATCTGTGTTATCATTCTCTATGAAAATCTCAGAGGATGACTTCCTAAGTACCTTTTATGTCTTCCAGGGAAACAGAGTGATTCTGTCATTTCAGCCCCTCACAACTGCCTTCATGATGGGGGGAGGGGTATTTAAATAAAACCCAACTGGAAACTAAGCCAACTCAAACCAGCCCTGATTTCACTCTGCCAAAAATTCATGGGCTGGTCTTGCGCAAATTACTTTCTATTCCTTTGTTTCTTTAAGCATACAATTGAGATATTAACACCTCATCATTTATGAACCATTTTTAAAAGTATCTATAAAAAGAGATCTTTTTTGAGGCAGTGGTTCTTAAGTCTTTTGAGAACAATTGCATCCCTCACACCTGTGTATTTATACATATAATTTCACAAATAATTTTAACATAAGATTCTCAAAATTTTCCCAAGGACACCAGGCAATAATTAAGAATCTCTGGTTTAAAACAAACAAACAAGCCGGGCTCGGTGGCTCAGCCTGTAACCCCGCGCCTTTGGGAGGCTGAGGTGAGTGGATTGCCTGAGTCCGCGGGTTCGAGACCCGCCTGGGCAACTTGGCGAGACCTCATCTCTACAATAAGTAAAAAAAATCAGCCGGGCGTGGTAGCTCGCGCCTGTGATTCCAGGTACTAGGAAGGCTGAGGCGGAAGGATCGCCCGAGCCCAGCAGGTCGAGGCTGCGGTGGCCAGGAGCGGCCACTGCACTCCAGTCTGGGCGACAGTGAGACTCCAACTCAAAAAAATAAAAAAAATAAAAATAAATAAATAAATAAAACAAACAAACAACAACAACAAAAAACCTTTAAGATCTAATTCATTTAACATTATCCTACCAAGTAGAAGAACCTTGAACTAGTAAGTAATTCATATCACTTGGTCCATTCAATCCTGCCTATGATCTGTCGAAATTGGCATTATCATTCCCATTTTATAGAAGCAAATCTTCGGCTCAGAAAAATTCAAAGGACTTATGCAGAGTGCCGTAATTCTTAAATAGAGAGAGGGACCAGAACATGGGTTTTCTAATTCAAGTCCAGTGTGGTTTGCATTAGATACCTCCCACTACCATTGTACTGACTTGTACAACCTTTTTCTTCTTAGCTTTTGATTGATGGTTCTTGTTAGTACAGATCATCTGGGTTCCCTTGTAATGATCACGACATTTTCACAAGACAAGATCTTAGATGATTAAAACAAGGCAGGTGCCAATGCCATCCTCACCTTCATCTGGAAATTTCTAACTAGAGTTCATTAATTTGTCAGCCCTAGTTCCTTTTTAGCAACCTGCTAATATAATAAAATAGTGCAAGTCAATAGAAGCCTTAAACAAGCTTCGTTTGTCTTTCTTTGTTACTTTTTTCCCCTTTCTTCTTCTTTTATTACTTCCTTCTCTGGCACTTTAAAAGTAAAACGGCTGTCCCCATTATTGGCTGTGCAATTCTATTTTCCCTGTATATTTTGAGTTACTGGAAATCCAGATAGATCCAGCTTTTCCCAAACACCTACTGTTACTCCAAAGAATAAGAAGCTAACCTTACCTAGATTCACTCAGCAAATCTAGACTATTATAAGAGGTCACAAATCTTGTAAATTAATTTTTCTTCATTATAACATTGTTCAGTAACAATGCAGGTGGAGATCTGAAAGTTTTGCAGAACTGTTTTATTTATGAAAATAAAGGTCATGGCATTTTTGCCTAGGCTTTGTACAGAAGCTAAGAAATTCCTCACATCAGTGGGAAAGGCATGGCAGTAGTGTCTACTGATAAAAATGTGAGAACAGGAATGGTTATAAAATACCTCATTTTTCTCTTCTTTGTTACTATTACTCACTTAGCAGTTAGACTATTGGAATCTTTCATTCTCCATCTACAAAAGAAACCATCCATCTTTGCCTATGCGTGGTGAGATGACCTTCTTATTCTATCTCGTCTTCATTCCCTACTTAGTTTCAATTTCCTCAGAACTTCTTACCTTATTGAAATAATTGACTCTATAATAAAGATTTCTCCAGGGAGACTCATTTGGATTTGCCTTGAGGAAACACTATGATTGCTTTGTTATGCTGGTTTCTTACCAACAACATGGGAATCAGTCTAAAGCACATAGTTCCTTCCATTCACACCCTCATTCCTGAATCTGCTGGAAGCTCATACCCGCTACCTTCTTCTCAGGGTCTTTGTCCATGGACTTCTTCCCTGGAGGAATCCCCAATCAAGAGGTATACATAAGGCAAGAAAAAAAAAATGGCTACCAAAATTATTGAGTTAAGTAAATTCCCAAAGTACTTACAATAGTATGAGAATGGAAACCCCATAAAAGAAGCAGAAAAACCTAGAAAAGATTAAGCAGAAAAGATTAATAGTTAAGAGAAATGTTGCATGGAAAATGTGGTTTTTGAGATGGGCTTTTAAGAATAGGCAAAATTTGGGCCAAGAGATAGACCTGTTTTTCAAGTCAGGGCATACAGGCCTGCTGTTGAAGACTCAGAATATATTAGTCAGCAATTAATCCTCATTGCTGTAACAAATCATTCCAAAATCCCAGTCACATGGCTCCAACTTAGCTGCAAAGGGATATGGAAAATAACGAAGCTCCTGGATGAGGCCAACATGTCTGGTCTGTGCTGCACATGAAAACGTCTGAATGCTTCTTACCCTGACTTTGCCTTCTTTATCATTGTAGTTGGGTTACTGGGTAAGTCTCTCAGATGTGGTTGGCATGAGGGAAACTTTGAGAAGTGCTCTCAGGAGTAACACCTGTTATTCTCAGACTTGAATGATGCAAGTTTGGATAGAGAAGTTGGACAGTGATGTGGTTACACCAGGAACCCCAGCTGATGCTTCAGGGAACTTTAAGATGAAGAAAGCCTTTCAGAATTGTCATGAATTGGGACAAGGAACTGAGATTGTATGACCCCACATTGACCACTTATTGAATGTAGGCTGCTTTCAGGAAAGGGGTGTCATATTGGGCAAAGCAGATCTTTATAGACGGCAAGTCCTCTCAGTAGACAGATGTTAGCTGCCAATATTCCAGTCGCTGCAAGAATGAATGCTTCAGCCCTGAATGGAAGGACCCAGGCAGCAAATTACACCATCCAGTATGTTAATAGAAACAGCATTTCATAGTGTTCTCTTTTCTCCACATCTGTGCCCGCATCTATTGTTTTTGATTTTTTAATAACGTCCATTATGACTCGTGTAAGATGGTACGTCATTGTGGTTTTAATTTGCACTTTCCTAATTATGAGTTATGTTGAGCATTATTTCATATGTTTGTTAGTCATTTGTACATCTTTTTTTTTTGATTGATGTCTGTTCATGTAGTTTGCACAGTTTTTAATCCGTTTTTGTTGTTGTTGTTGTTGTTGTCTTTCCTGCTGATTTTTTTGAGTTCTTTGTAGATCCTGAATATTAGTGCTTTGTCAGTTGTACAGTTTGTGAATATCTTCTTCCACTCTGTGGATTGCCATTTGCTCTGTTTATGATTTCTTTTGCTGTGAAGAAGGTTTTTAGTTTAAAACCCACTTATTTATTTTTGTTTTAGTTGCGTTTGCCTTTGGGGTCTTAGCCATACATTTTTGCCTAGGCTGATATCCATAAGAGTCTTTTCTAGGTTTTCTTATCGGATTTTTATAGTTTCAGGTCTGACATTTAAGTCTTTAACCCACCTTGAGTTAATTTTTGTATGTGGGGAGAGATAGGGATCAAGTTTTATTTTTCTGCATGTAGTTATCCAATTTTCCTAGCAGCATTTGTTAAATAGGGTGGCCTTTCCCCAGTGTATGTTTTTGTCTGCTTTGTTAATGCGTAAATTAGTATAATCTCTATGGAAAGCAGTATGAGATTGCTAAAAGAACTAAAAAGTAAATCTACCATTTGATCCAACAATCCCACTACTAGATATCTACCCTAAGGAACAGAGGTCATTATATAAAAAAGACACCTGCACCCACATGTTTATTATAGCACAATTCACGATTACAAAGATGTGGAATCCACCTAACTGTCCATCAGTCAATCAGTGGATAATGAAAATGTGGCATATGTATACCACGAATACCACACAACCATAAAAAGAATGAAATCATGTCCTTTACAGCAACGTGAGTCTTAAGTCAACTGACTCAGAAACAGAAAACCAAAACCCTCATGTTCTCACTCATATGTGCGAGCTAAATGGTCATAAAGATGGAACTAATAGACACTGGGGACACCAATAAGGTCAGAGGGAGGAGGGGGCTTAGGGTTCAAAAGCTACCTACAGTCACAATGCTCACTCTGTGGAGAATGGGTCACCTGAGACCCAATTCCCACTGATACACAATAGGTCCATGTAATAAGTATGCATGTGTGCTCCTTGAATCTAAAATTTAAAAAAAGGAAGAAAAATCTATATACAATACAAAAAAAGAGAAATTTTATAATCAGTAACAACTCTTTTCTCCTTAAAGTATGACATAGATTTAAAGTTGGTGACTTCCTTCTGATTTGTCAAGAAGTAGGCATACAAGTCCTTTCTTCTATGGCTATAGTTTCCAAGTTATTGGCTATAGACATGCCTTTTAAGATACGTAAAATCTCATTCACAGCTGATTCTGTAAGTTATTGAAAACCAGCTTGATGATGATTATCATCCTGTGCACAACTTCCATCTTCTTGAGGCCCTGTTGTAGAATTAATCACCAGTGCAATAATATCTGTGATCTACATTGCATTCCTTCTTTTTATTGTTTAGCAAAATCCCACTCTTTCCCTCAAAATGAACTTTATTGTCAGCTTGAGAAGAAGATTTTCTCATGGTATGTTAGGAAATGTTTAACAACCAGTTCTCTAAAAAGAAAGAAAATAATCCTGATGTGTTGTGTTTGCCAATTACTATGGCATAAATGCACCATGGTTGATTTCAAGCTACCAACATGACATCATGGAGTTGGGAATAGATGGCATAAATCATATTATTTTTCTCCAAATTACACAGTCTTCCTCAAACTTTTACCTCAGTAATTATGTCCCCTGGTAAATTAACACATTGGTGGTATAGCAATGACCCAACTAGGTGCAGGCAATAAAATAAAATAAAATGAAATGACTAAAAGAAATATAGTTTTATCATCTTGTGCTACTGACCCTTAAATATTGTCAGTGATAAAGTACTCTTCCACACTGGAATGGATCATACCTATGTCTACTTCATTGGTAGACAATAGTATATCCTCTCATAAGCATTAATAACTATATTTAAATAGAAAGCATGTTATATTTGGGTTATTTTTCTCCCCAAACAGACTATGAGTTCTTCAAGGTTACTATATTTGGGCAATACAACACCTGGCCAAAATGCTTAACATATGGTAGGTGCTCAATATAGGTTCATTAACTTGTTAGTTGAAATGGCAAGTATAACCCAGTTAACTGAACAAGAACCATACACTCAGAGAGTAGGATTTAAAATTTTAGTTCACTAAGTTTTTATTGAGCCGTATATTTTGCCTAAGATTGTATTATTGGCACTGTGGGATGAACCACATAAGCTCCAGAATGTGTCTTCTCTTAGAGGCAATAGAAGCATGCAATGAATAACTAAAATACTCTGAGAGAGGTTAAAAAAAAAAGATACCCAGAGAAGGGAAACGCTGATGTTACTTTTAGGGGATCTGGAAAGGTAGAGTATTTAATTATCCTGTAAAGGTTGAACATGTGTTTAAGAGACAGCAACAAGAGAAAAGGCCCAGAAAGAGGGCATGATGGAGTAAAGAAGTGTGCAGTCACCTTGTGCTGAAATTAACAGGTCAAGAACTCTGTATGTGAATAACGGTGGAAATGTATAAAGTTACAGGTGCAGCTTTTCAAGGGCATTTGCCTGTACCAGGTGTAGACCAGGCCGGTATGACCTTTGTCCTTGTGGATCTCATCTAAGTTAATCATCAGGTCTCAGGAGTTCAACAACCAGCCATCATGAGCTGCAATGCAGGTTCACAGCTCTTTTTTTAGAACAGCTAGAGACCAAATAGGAATATATCAAATGTTATCCCAGAGGGAACTTAGTCAGGATCTACAACTGAGACCTGCATACCTATACAATTCCTCTGTTCCTGGAGAAGTTAATCAACAGTTACTGTAATACACGATGGAAAACATCCTCTCTATACCATAACGTAAGGACTGATCACAAAAATTAAAGTGCAATTACAGAAAAATTATCCTTGGGCTATGACCACATTTCATGAGTATTTTATTGCCACCATGACTCAGGATTTCAATTTTCAGGTCTGAGCATCTCTGCTGAAGCTCAATTTAAATTCTTAATATGAGAACCTATACTTTACAGTCATGTGTTCAGTGCAGAGTGAGTTGATTTGGGTTTAATTCCCTTGAACTGACCACAATTACGTGCTGGGAGGGGACCAACAAGGTAACCTATGTAAATGAGACTGCGCTAATCATGTGTGATATTTTCATTTTTATTTCTGATTAGCCACAAGAATAGATTCAAGATTACTATTTAGTTTTCATTTGAAAAATAATAATTTTTAGACCAGTTTTTTTTTTTTTTAATCGGAGTGTGTGTGTGCTCTTTTTTTGCTTTTGTTTTTTTGAGTGGAGATCTCACTTTGTCGTCCAAGCTGGAGTGCAGTGGCATGATCACAGATCACCACAGCCTCAACCTCCTGGGCTCAGGTGATCCATCCTCCCCAACCTTCCAAGTAGATGGACTACAAGCACATGCCACCACACCCAGCTAATTTTTTGACTTTTTGTAGAGATGAGGTCTTGCTATGTTGCTGATCTGGAACTCCCGGGCTCAAGTTCTCCTGCATTGACCTCCCAAAATATTGGAATTACGGGTGTAAGCTAGCTGTACCCAGCCTTGATAACTGAGTTTTTGTTTAAAGAAAAAATTTTTCATGCCTTTAGAAGTCAGCATTATGTCAAAGTATTTTCTAAATCTTATTTTAAAAATTCCCTGAACACATTTGAAAATAAAAACTCTTAATCCCATCCTTTAACTAATGTCAAGAGTGAGTGTAACTCTGGAAAGATAATGTTATAGAATCAAATCAATACTGGTCTCCCTTGTCACTATGTGCTGTGGACAAGTTGCTTAACCTCTCTAAAACTCAGTTTTGCTCAACAAAAGTTTTGTTACCATATAGGAGGAAGACTCAATTACCTTTGTTTTTGTCATTAAAAATAAGTGTTGAGTTTAACATATAAAACATTCCACATATGCCCCCAAACGGTTAAAGTTTATGCAATAGGAGTGTATAATTCTTGGCAATTCAAATAATCTTGAATTGCCTCTAATCCTTTATAATGCTGATCTTGCCTCATGAGTTTTGCCCTTTATATCCCTTAAAAAGACCTAATAGATCTCAAGATTATGGGTTGTTGCCATATATAGCACTGATCTTCTATTTTTATTTTTAAATAAGACTTTGCAATCAGTAAAGACAAAGAATCAGTATAGATATGATCAAAGTATATAAAATAATGAGCTATATCACTCTGCAGCAGAGTTACCAGGGCAAGCACTAAGAATGATTTCACTGATATAGCCAATAACTGGGTAATTGCCAGGAACAATTCAGATGACTGAGTGACAAGTTCCTTCTTTCCTAACTTTTGCAACTTCCCTGACTAGGATAACCAAGGAAAGCTTCTGAGAAGAGGTGACATTTTCGAATGTGTGTGAGAAGGACAATCCAAATGAAATGAATACTATACATAAAAGGAAGAAAACATAAAACTGTTCAGTAAAGAACATGTGATCGCATCTGATCTAAAGCAGATGAGTCCCCTTGAAAAAAGGAATTAGAAAAGTTGTCTGAGCTCCAATTTTAGGAGGTTTTTAATGTCATGCTAAGAGGATGGAGTAGAACACATTATGCAAAGATAAATCATGACTTCATTTGTCCATTCCTTCTTGCAACAAATATCCACTGAGAAACTACCCTATACTATCTTAAAGATAACGTTTGAAAAATAGTATTTCATAATGCCTTGTATAGAAGTATATCTGGATGGACTGAAGGAAGATGAGACTATAGGACAGGAGAGGAGCCAAGCTAAGATGCTATTGGTATAGTCCATATTATAGACGGATGGTGCTGGTCCCAAGGGTCTGACACATAAGAGTAGCAAATAGTCTTTGAGACAAATGGAAGAACATAGCTTCAAAAAATATTATTTGTCATTTTGGTAGTTGTTTTAGAATTTATAGTACACATCTTTAACTTATCACAGTTTGTCTTCAAATGATATTACAGTACTTCATGTATAGTATAAGAAACTTACAGTAGTTTATTTCCATTTTCCCTTTCCCAGACTTTGAACTATACTCTTATGCTATTGCTGTTATTTTACTTCCTCATATTTTGTAAACCCCATATTACATTGTTATTATTTCTGCTTTAAACAATTACCTTTTCAAGACACAGAGAAAAATTAGATAAAAGTCATATTTTCTTGCATATCTGCCATTTATCGTGTTCTTCCTTTATGTAGATCAATATTTTCACTTAATATTATTTTTCTTCTGGTTGAAGGACTACTTAACATTTCTTATGTTCTGCTGGTGATGAATTCTTTCATCGTGTGTGTTGTATGTGTGTGTGTGTGTGTGTGTGTGTGTGTGTATGTGTATCTATATCCGGAAAAGTCTTTATGACATCTTTAATGTTGGGAGATATCTTCACTGGATATAAAATTCTCAGTTGACAGACTTTTCCCTTTGAGTATTTGAAAGATTTTTCCCCACTATCTTCTGACTTGCATTGTTTGTGGCAAGACATCTGCTGTCATTCTTATTTTTTTTCCTTTGTGTGTCATGTGTCTTTTTTTGTCTAACTTCTCTTAAGATTTTATTTTTACTAGTGGTTTTTGGTAATTTGATTATGATAAAAATTTTGAGGGAGTGAGTCAAGAGAACAATGAAACTGATAACATGTGAGTACAAGAAAGAAAGGGAGTAACAGCAAAATTCTAGCTGTAAGGAAAAATTGTTAAAGGCGAGACTACACAGATTAATTGAAATTGGCAGTATTTTATTTTAGCCCAGTAATAACAATCATTTCAAGTGCAGGAGGAATGTCATGACAAAGTGTACTTTCAAAGAGAAATAATAGCTCACACTTGAAGAGTACTATATTTGCATATATGTGTAGGTATGTCCAAACATATGCACACATATATATATAGACACTGTTCATATATAAGATCTAAGTTTGAAGCTATATAAGACACTGTTCTAATAGATAATGTTATATATAACATATACTAAATATTATTATAATATTTATAGTATAGTTTATATATTAAAACAGTATAATATTTATAGAAACAGTATCTTAAAGTGTGTTTATGCAAAACAGGTGCTCTTTCAGTGTTAACTATGGTATATATGCACATCCACACATTTTATACTTATACAACAATTCCATAATGTAAGTAGTGTTATAATACCCATTTTATACATGTTAAACTACAGTACAGAGGGGTTGAATAATTTTAGCATATAACTAGTAACTAGAGCTGAGATTTGAACACATGCCGTCAGGTTAACAGATATGCCTTCAACCATTGTTCTAAATTGCCTCTTACAGAGAATGACTACCAAGTATAAAAATAGCAAGATATTGACAGACCAAGAAAGCACCTGTGTTGCAAATACTCCATATTAAAAGAAAAGAGTATGCTCTTTCTTGGACATAGAAGATGCTACTTTTAGAGCAAAGGCCTTCTCTCTTATCTTCTATCCTCTGGCTTAGACATTGCGATTCT
This sequence comes from Tarsius wallacei, assembly GCA_963574415.1. NCBI lineage: Eukaryota > Metazoa > Chordata > Mammalia > Primates > Tarsiidae > Tarsius > Tarsius wallacei. The sequence goes on along the minus strand of CAUYQG010287729.1, from coordinate 5,458 downwards.
TTCAAATAAAAAATGTCCATAGTTTTAGAGACCACATTTCTAGATTGACACCACAGTGGAGTACAGATCTCCTACTCATTGGTGTTACACATGACTTCCTACTTATTCTTGTTACCCAGTTATCTTCTATTCATTGGTGTGTTACTTGTGATCAACTATTCATTGGTGTTACCCAGTTATCTTCTGCTCATTGGTGTTACTCATGATCTCCTATCATTGGTATTACCCAGTGATCTCCTACTCATTGGTGTTACCCAGTGATCTCCTGTTCATTGGTGTTACCCAGTGATCTCCTCCTGGTTGGTGTTATCTGAAAGACAGAAATGAGTGCAGGTGAAAGAGAAAGAGTTCACAAACAAGTCTGAGCTCATGGATGAGCCCAGCTGGCATAAAAAAGAAAGGAAGTAACAGCAAAATTCTAGCTGTAATCTCTCTGGCCTACCTATTACACTGATAATGATAGCTATCGTTTAGTGAGAGCTTTCTAGAAGCTAAATGCTATACTCATATTACTTCGAATCCTTAGAATAACAGCCCACGTTGCCGCTTCCAATCCTTGTTTCTTTTAACTTTGAACCATTCTTTGCAAATTACTTAACCTACCTGTGCCTCATTTTCTTCATCTGCATCAAGAAACTATTAATAGTAACTACCAAAATGCTATCCTAAGTATTGAATGATATCATTCATTTGTAAAATGCTTAGCATGGGAGCATAAGAGTAGTGAGTTTTTTATGACTCCAGGAACATGGAGAGCATTCATTAAGAGTGGTACTGTTATCTCTGTTGTCTTCTTCTGCTTGGGAGTTTCTACTTTGTTCATCCAAGCCATCCAAATTGTCCTACAAAACCGAGTTATGAATAGCATTCACCCTGCCATCCTGATCACACAGTCACAGTCTCTGTTTCTGCTAACAGTCAGTAAACACAATTTAGCATCTCAGTGGACTTCATTGCTCCACATAGGCCCATTTAATTTCTTCAATCAGGTTAATTCATCATTCATTCAATTCATATGTTGTTTGAGCAAATACCAAGTGTCAAGGTCTGTCCTGGTTCACTAGGGTTAGAAAGGATCTTACATAGCTAGACGTGGTGGCACACAACTGTACTTCCAGCTACTTGGAAGACTGAGGCAGAAGTATTCCCTGAGCCCAGCAGGTCAAGGCTATGGTGGCTGTGAGCATGCCACTGCACTCCGGCCTGGGCGACAGAGTGAGACTCTGACTCAAAAAAAAAAAAAAAGAAAGAAATTATCTTATGTATTGGGGGGCAGTTAACAGACAAAAATAAAATATAAATAAGTGACATGTGGTATGATAGATGGAAACAAAGGCTATGGATACAAGTAAAGTATAGAAGGGAAATAGGAAATGTTGGGGATGTCATGCATTTTGAATGTTGAGGTCAAGGAAGACTTCACCTCTAGTTTATCCCACCCACTTCAGAGGAAAGGAAACTGGTGCTCTGATAAAGGCAGTGAGTTTTTTTTTTAATGTCATACAGCATTGGTTCAGAGACAAGATAGAAGATTCTCCAACTTACAAACCAAGACGTCTTTCTACAGCAGGTGGAATTTGATCCTTATTTGTGTTCTTAAGTGAAAATCAATGATCCTATGGTCCCTATCACCATTTCCCATGTCTGAAACTGCCTTTATCTACCTCCTGTGGGTTTTTCCTCTCCTGCATGACCCACTCTTGCTGTGTCTAAAAGTTTCAATGACTCACTAGAATAAGAACGTAGGGCTAGCTCATGACAGTTGGATAGTGCCAGAGCTAGGATAGATTTGACCATACCTTTATGTGAGTTACAGCCAGTCATCCCCTTAGGGGGCACAGTTCCCACGGGCATATGGTTGCAGAACACAGGGTAAATTTCAGTCCTCATGCACATTCTCCAAGGACGTTTGTGCAGCGCACAAACTTCATCACCATAAATGGAAATCTGACACCTCCCTGATGCATTTTTGTATTTCACACATCATTTAACTAGTGGAAGTCACATAATAGGTACTCAGTGAATCATGGCTGATTGAATTCTTTCTCATTTTTCATTTCCAATATGATTAAGATCTTTTTTATTTCACTTCACAGTAAAGGACATAAATTATTTGTTAAATATTTATTGAGTACCTACTATATGCCAGGCACTAGTCTAGGCACAGGGACTACAGCTCTGGAAAATTGCTAAAAATCCTTACATTTTTGGAGCTTACATTCTGATGGAAGAGACAAATGATACATAAGCCACAGGGCCTCTGTGGCTTCTGTCAGGGGGTGGGAGGTGGTAAGGTAGAGTATGCAGGGACAAAGTCAGAAGCTGGGGACCAGTTAGGAGGATTGTGTTATAATCCAGGCAAAAGATGATGTTGGCTTGGACCAAAGTGGTCACATTTGGGTGAGGTAGGGGAATGAGAAACAGTTAAATTCCTAATATATTTTGAAGACAGAGCTCATTGACCAGAAAAAGATCAATGTGATATATGTACAAATCTAACTGAAAGAGATCTTGAATAAAATTCTTTTGGTAATTAAATTTTTAATGTGGAAAGACAGCAAATGCAAGAGGCAAGAAATAAAGTGAATAACAGCCCAGGCTCTGAATAACATGACCTGGGTTCAAATCCTGGCTCCTCCACTTGCCAGAAGTATGTCCTTGGGCAAAGTGTTTAACATTTCTTGGCCTCGGTTTTCTCATGTGTAACATGGGAGCATAATGCTACTTATATCACAGAAGTCGTGTGAGCATCAAAGGAAGAAAGTGTTTGCAAGACCTAGTGCCTAATTCATGGTAAGTGCTCAAAAAATATTCTTTCTCATCATCTAGAACTTGTTCATTTTTAAAGGTATTTTCCTACTGGTAAAGCACTTGAAGAGTTCAATAAGGAAAAGTATTTGAAAGCAAATGAAATAAAAATTGCTCCCTTCCAGTGGGGCTTGTTCACAGGATAGCTGAGATGCTGACATATTTATCTTGGTCCCATAATAGATTTTCAGAGCTCCATTATCAAATAGATGTTGTGTTTGCCAATCCTGACTTTGAAAAAGGAGACTGATCCTTCTTTCTTTTAAGGAGGAATGAGTATTACATGACAATTCAATATTTATAACACTCTCTCCTCTCTTTTAAGCTGTTGTTGTTTCACCATCTTAACATCAAAACCGCTGGGCCCAGGGAAACCTCAGATGTTGAAGAATATCAAATGTGGTCTTTTTTCCCCTTTTTCCTGGTAGATCTGACACATCTTTGAACCTTCAAAGGATGCAGTAATCAATGACGTGGGGAGACATGCGACATTGCGTACATTATTGTGAAGATGAATTTATTAATGTAAATTGCATAGTTTGGAATAGAGGTTGGAACTGAATTAAAATGTAAGGATCTGTAACCGCAAGAAACATAGAACAAAGGGAGAAGAGAGAAACCGAACAGGCTGATGAAAGATACTTTGCTGATTCGGGACTTCACTGAAAAGAACCACATAAAAGAAAGATTATTGCTTAAGTAGGTTAAGGTAACCCTAGTGTCTTAATTAAAATGTCTTTAACAAAAGAGGAAGAAGAATAGTACTCCAGGTTTGGGGAAGGCTTCAATGAAAGGGAAGAAATTTACTGGGGGGAAAAAAGTGTATAATTTAGGTTAAATATTGAGAATAACTCCCTAAGCAAAATAATCTTGAATTTCAATCATAAAAGATATTTAAGAATTGGTTGAACAAAGGGGACAATTGACTTTGGCAGGTAGTGTGGGAAATAGCTTTCTAATTTTAGAGTTTGCAGCCATAATATCAAGAAGTTAATGAACAAAAACAAAGCAAGTAGATAAAAACAGAAGGAAAAAGCATCTCAAAAATAGACCAAATCTATTAAGTACTGGCAATGAGTGCTCCTTGTCTTAAATACTAGGACAGTGCTTTACATCTCTTCCTTTGTTGTATCTGAGAAAGGAACTTGCCCTTCTTAAGGGGAGGGCTGATTTCACCCCTGTTGTTGGAAAAACTTGATTTGGGGCCCTGCTTTTTCTGGGTCACCATAAGATTCTGTTTGAGAAACCACATTTTCCTAAGGGTGAAAAAGTAAAGAGGGACCTAGTTTTGTATTTGATAAAGTCAAACACTGTTTATCTCTGAGTCTATTCTGAAAGAACCCGCTGACCTCCATATCATGTGCATCTCTCCTTGAACTGGCACATGTGATGTCGAGTCTCATTGCAGGGTGGCTGCACCATCCACATCAACAGCCAGCGCTGTCTCCTGCCAGTTAATGAGGCAATTCAGCTGCAAGGGAGAGGAGAACGGGTGTCCCTTCCAATCTGATGATTAAATGCATCAGGTGTTAAGTACAATCTCAAGGTTTTTCTCTTCTCTGAGGTCACCCCAAGGTAGGGAAACCTCGAAAACACCTTTGGAAAAAGGAGAAAAGAGATTATATCAGCTTTCCATGTATTATTAGATAGCATTTATTAAATGGGCACTATTTATTAAAGTGTAAAAAATAAAGCCTGCATTTGCACGGCCAGGGGATCTGGCAGATGAAACCAGAAACTAACAGAAACTGTTGCCAAACTGCCAACTAATCTAAGCTGAGGAATGACATACATGATGTATAATAGGCACCAATTGCCATGTGTGTGTGTGTGTGTGTGTGTGTGTGTATTTGTGTGTATGCCTGTATCTATGTGCATGTGTGTGTTTTTGTATGTGTATGTGTTATCAAGCAGATAGAGAAGACTAGGATTAAGAAAAGAGTGATTCAGGGAAGAGAGTATCCTAGTTTGCTAGCTCAAATAAAGACATAAAGCCATGTATGGCACGTCTGAACAACACCAATGTGGTCAGAATCACAGAAGTTGAGATTAGAGAGATGTGTTGAAGCCACTGCCTTGGCAAGACTAAATTTATTTCCAGCGGTGATTTATTTCAGTGATTAGTGATTTAGCAGTAAGTCATAGGATCTTTAAGATGTGTATAAACTTTGACCCAGTAATACCACTTTTGCTAATCTATTCTAAGTAATCCTCATTCGACAAAAACAAGCCAGCAAATAAAACTTTACACACAATGCTGTTTTATGGGCATCTTATTTATAGTAACAAACAATTGGAAGCACCTATCATACAAGGATAGCAATAGGGAAATGGTCTGAAACAAGCTGATACTTCCACAGGATATGCTGTGAGGCTACTAAAATTATATTAACAGAATCTGTGACATGGGAAGAAGGCAAACTTGGGATTTATCATTAGGTTCAAAACACAAAATACAAAATTGCTCAGTCCCTTCAATTTCAACTTAAGCAAAAATTATATTGAAACCTAGAAGAAAGTCCACTGGAGTGCTATTCTGTTTGTCTAATATAGGATTGTAAATAAATTTTTTTTCTGTGTGTTAATATATGTTCTAGCATTTCTATAGAGAACTTATTCTGTTTAGAATTATTTAAGTGAATTAAAAAAA
>CAUYQG010287724.1:0-18468 GCA_963574415.1 Tarsius wallacei | reverse complement strand
GCGATACCCTTATGGAAATTGGAACTGGCAACCAATTCCTGATCAGAACCCCAAGTGCTCATACCATAAGAGATAAGATAGACAAGTGGAACCTCATCAAACTGAAAAGCTTCTGCAAAGCAAAAGAAACCATCAAGAGAGCAATAAGACAGCCCACAGAATGGGAAAAAATACTTACCAACTGTATATCTGACAAAAAACTAACATATAGGATCTACAAGGAACTCAAAGTGCCAAAAGGAAAAAAGCAAAAAAAAAAAAAAAAAGAAAAACACTAAAAAGTGGGCAAATAACCAGAGAAGTGAAAAACCTTTACAATGAGAACTACAAAACACTGCTCAAAGAAGTCCAGAATATACAAACAAATGGAAAAATATTCCATGCTCATGGATAGGAAGAATCAACATTGTTAAGATGTCCGTCCTATCAAAGGTAATCTACAGATTCAAGGCAATACCCATTAAGTTACCAACATCATTTTTCTCAAACCTGGAAATGACACTACAGAAATTCGTGTGGAAAATATAAATGACCATGAATAGCCAAAACAATCCTTAGCAAAAGAAACAAAGCAGGAGGTATCACACTTCCAGACTTCAAACTTTACTATAAGACTACAGTAATCAAAGCAGCCTGGTTTTGGTACCAGAACATGCATATTGACCCACGGAACAGGATAGCGATTCCGGAAGCAAATTCTCAATTTCTCAACCAACTAATCTTTGTAAAGCCTCCAACAACAACCACTGGGGAGAGGAAAGCCTATTCAGTAAATTGTGCTGGGAAAACTGGCTGACCACATGCAGAAGATTGAAACAGGATCCCTACCTATCACGATACACAAAAATTAACTCTAAATGGATCAAAGACCTAAACATAAACCTCAAACTATAAGAATCTTAGAAAATGCAGGAGATACTCTTATGGAAATTGGAACTGGCAACCAATTCCTGATCAGATCCCTAAATGCCCATACCTTAAGAAATAAGATAATCAAGTGGGACCTCATCAAACTAATGAGCTTCTGCAAAGCAAAAGAAACCATCAAGAGAGCACGGAGACAGCCCACAGAATGGGAAAAAATATTTGCCAACTGTATATCTGACAAAGGCCTAACATCTAGGATCTACAAGGAACTCAAACAGGCCGAAAGGAAAAAAACAGACAACCCCATTACAAAGTGGGCAAAAGACGTGAATAGACCCTTCTCAAAAGAAGATATATGGGCAGCCAACAGACACATGAAAAAGTGCTCAGCCTCACTCATCATCAGAGAAACGCACATCAAAACCACATTGAGATACCACCTAACCCCAGTAAGAATGGTCATCATTAATAAAACAAACAACAGATGCTAGCAAGCATGCGGAGAAAAAGGAACGCTTCTACACTGCCGGTGGGAATACAAACTAGTGCAACCTCTTTGGAAGACAGTGTGGCGATTTCTGAAAGAACTAGAAATTGATCTTCCATATGACCCAGCAATTTCCTTATTGGGAATATACCCGGAGGAACTCAAGTCATTCTACCAAAAATATACCTGCACATGCATGTTTGTTGCTGCCTTATTCACAATAGCAAAAACATGGAACCAACCATGCTGCCTATCGAAACTGGACTGGACAAAAAAAATGTTGTACATATACAAAATGGAATATTATGCAGCCATAAAGAAGGACAAACATATGGACTTAGCAACAACGTGGATGGACTTGGAGTCTCATCATAGTCAGTGATCTACCACAGAAACAAAGAACAGACTACCATATGCTCTCACTCATAAGCGTACCTTGAACAATTATCATAATACTATAAGAAAGGGATTGGCAGTAGCGGGAAACTTCCAGGGGAGGTGGGTGGGATTGGCAGTTGAGGGAAACTGCTAGGGGATGGAGGGGCACACCTCATCAACAAGAGAACCTGCATAATGAACATTTGTATACCTAACCCTGATTTGTACTCCACAGCTTTAAAATTAAAAAAAAGATAATACAAAAAATAATTAAAAAAGAGATAGTACTAATATATATCCCAATTGATAGCATGTGAAAGTTTCTGTTGTCCTACAACTTGAACAGCTTGTATTCTTACCTTAATTTGTTTTTGCCAATATAGTGGCATGATTGTAATTTTAATTTACATTTGCCTGATATCTAATGATGCTGAACATTGTTCTCAGGTATTTTTGCCATTTCCTCTTCTCTGAAGTGTATCTTGTACATTTTCCTCTTTTTAATCTTTTTTTTTAGGTAAGAGTTATGTATATATTCTGCTTGGTAATTCATTGTCAATTATATGATTTCTAAAAGTTTTCTTAAAATCTCTGGTTTACCTCTTTAGACTATGATTTATTTTACGGAAAGGTCATTTTTTTCCCTTTATGCCATCAAATTAAGCAATCATTTTCATTTTGTAATGGTTAAACAAAATTTTTTTAGTTATAGTCTCAGTTTGTTACTCATGCTAGAGTGCAGTAGCACGCTCACAGCTACCACGGCCCCCACCTTCTAGGCTCAAACAATTCTTCCACCTCAGCCTTCCAAGTAGCTGGAACCACAGGCATGCACCAGCAAGATGGCTAACTTTTTGGTTTATTGTAGAGAGGAGGTTTCACCAAGTTGCCCAGGCTGTCCTCGAATCCCCTGGCTCAGGCAATCCTCTTGTCTCCACCTCCCAAAGAGCTCTGAATATAGGCATGTGCCACCATACTCACCCAAGAAATATTTCTTTTACCCCAAGGCTTTGTAGTTTTCACTTTCATCATTATTTTAACCATCTGTAATTGATCCCATTAGTATGGCTCAATGTAGGAATTTTATTGATTTTTTTTTCCCCTAGCAAGAACAACCAATTTTCCTAGCAGCAAGTATGGAAGAGCCCATACTTCCCATATAGTCAACAATAATTGTGTTGTTTCATATCTAAGTTTTGTACATATGTGAGTCTATTCTGGGGTGTCTATTATGCATCTTTGGTCAATTTGCCAATCATGAATTAATATAACATTGATATAAAAATTACTGTTAGAACATGACCCACACTTTTTTATTGTTAAATATAGCTTGCCCTTAATCAGTCCCTATCAATATGCATTTTAAAATTGTTACAAGAATGCATTTTCAAAAAAGCATGTTAAAATTACATTTATATCATAGGTCAATTTAGGAAAACAAATAATTTTATGATGAGTGTTTCGACCACTGAACGTATTATATAACTCCATTTATTTAACTCTAACACCTTTCAGAAAAGTCTTATAATACTTTGTAATGTATTTGCTTATCTCTTCTAAAATTCATTTTTGAACCTGTAAAAGTTTTGCAAAGTGAGCACATCTGTATATAAAGGCCCAGATCAAGAAACAGAATATTACCAGCATTCCAAAAAATCCATTCTTATCCTTTTCTTGTAATGAAAACATCTTGACTTCTAACAGTATGTTTATTTTGGCCAATTTCAGTACTTTATTTAATGAAATCATGCATTATACATTCTTATAGGTTTGGCTTCTTTTGTTCAATGTTATGTATTTGCTAATGGTTTATATTGCTTCATGTGGTTAGAAATCATTTATTTTCAGTACTGTATGATATTTTACTGTATGAATATATCACGACTCATTTATTCATCCTACGTTTGGTAGACATTAGCACAGTTTAATTTGGATCTATTACAAAAATGCTGCTATAAACATTTTAATCCATGGCTTGTGGTAAACAAAACTACAAATTTATATTTTCTGTATACCTATTCTTATGTAGGGGTGAAGTTACAGGATCCTAGGGTGGTATGTATTTTTCAGTTTTATCATATGTTCTAAGCTATTTATCAAAGTGACTCTCTATTATATAGTTGGAATATGATTTTGAAGCTTAGAGAATAATCAAGGCTAAAAATACAAAATTGAAATATCAGTATATTAATAGCATTTGAATCTATAGAATTTAATTCAATATAGTCTGTGATTATAGAAAAAGAAAAAAAAAGACCCAGGATCATCCTACTGCTACTATTAGTGTGCATTTTTCTGGGAGTAGGAAGCCTGAAAAAAAGCAGAAAATGAGGTATTGGCAAACCAGAATAATATTGAAGGTGGAAACCAAGTAAATAAATTGTTTCAAGGAAGAAGAAGTGGCTAAGTATGTCAAATGGTTTTGACAGAATAAACTGAAGCCTAAAAATTTACCATTGGATCTGGTAAGATGGAATCATTGTGAATGTGACAAGTATTGTCTCAACAGAGTTGTCGCAAGAACGTCTAAATGGAATGAAAGTTAAGTGGAGAGAGTAGGTATATATGGTCGATTTGATTTTTTTTTTTAAATAAAGAAATACAGAAAATAGTAAACCTCAATTGGAAAGATACCTTACATTTAAAAGTTGTTTTTTGGGTTTTTTTTTTTAGGTAGAGATATTTGTTTGAATTTTGATTTTGAAAAACTCTTGATATGGGGGGAAATGTGATGATCCAAAAGATAGAGGGGTAACAGGAAGAAAGAAGCAATTAAGTAAGCAATAGAGAATGAGAATGGTATTGGTATCTAGTGCATAAAGGGAGAGGTTGACATTAGAGAAAATCAGCTGTGGTTCATACATTAAAACAGGAAGATAGAAAGAGAATATAGGCATGAGTACAGGAAATTGAGCTTGTTTAGGTGTGGTTGGTTCTATACTTTACATGACATAAGAAGCGAAACCATCAACCTAAAGCCAAGGAAAGAAACAAAATATCGCATATTTAAGAGGAAAGAAAGGACAAGTATAGTGAAGGATCTGACGGAATACATCATTAAAAAAAAAAAAAAAAAGCTTAGAGGAAAAGAAGAGTATAATTGTTTTGCAACATGGACTATTGCCCAACAACCTGAGAGAAAAAGGATAAGCAGCCTGGGATAGCCATAGGTTTGGCTTGGAAGATGAAAAATCATTGTGGAAATGGGAAAAATGGGATACTAGATTTACTGTGTAAACTGTGACAATCACTTCACCCATTTGGACTTTACAAACTGCAAATAGTTATAATAGAGAAAAGGCTTGCATTTTGGCAACCTTTGGGAAAGTGAGTACTATGCAACACCATTATTTGAATCATCTGAATGAGCTGAAAACATTTTTGATATTTTACATGGGCTCATTGATTTGCATATATTTATCAGCAACTCTATGTTCTGTTACTGGTTTATGGGAAAATGCTACCGAGCTCAAAAAATTAAGTAGGACCATAATGTTGGTCCATGTAAAATAAGAAAGAGAACTACAACTAATAATTAATCCACTCTTGGTAGAGATACAAAGTAGTCAAGGTGCACCTTGGACATAGTATTAAAAATGCAGTTAATTAAGTTGGGAAGAACCAAAGAGGATTCATTTCTCTTGTCCCAAAAGAAAGGGAGAGAGTCAATTTACAAACAGTCAAAAGACACCTGAAGAGCAGGGAAATTTGAAATTCAGGGCTATTGATGTTAGGATAATCATGTGAAGATAGGCTTGGAAATTCCCTATGATGTCCTCTAGTTGGGGACAAACATGGTAAGTGGTGGAGAATCAGTAGGAAAGAGAATGATTACAAGTTTGGGAGAAAGGGTTAGAAAGATGTTATGCTATTATTGGAGCAGAGGTCACAAGTTGGTGGTGGACAGAGTAAGACCCACTGATGTACTTGCTTGTGCTGAACAGTATTTAAAGTAAATGGATTTAGTTTGCAGCATCTAATAATTTTGGGATTTTACATTAAAATCTGTATTTAAAGTTTCTTTAAAAATGGAAAGGAGTAGGAATACTTCACTTGCAATTTTACCTGAGAATAACCAGCCGGAATTAAGTAGCTGGTCATATTTTTAAATATTGTTAATTATCTGTATGCAGTTTTCCAAAATACTCACCAAACCAAATTTTTCCATGTTTAGGGTTTGCCCATTTCCTGTCCCTGATTTATATAAATTCACAATAATAGAAAAAGTGTGGCCGTTGGTAGGAGGAAAAAGCATTGTTTTAAATAAATGTTTCTAAACTGGTAATATGTCTCAACAAAAGATAGGAAAAAAGGTGAGAAGTCACTCTTTCATGTTTCCTGTAAAACTCACTAAACATATTAAGGAAAAAACTGTACTTATGACTCTTTGTCATGTTGTGGACATAAAATTAATAGTTTGCCCCATTATAGCCTGCTATACATGCAAGCCACTATACAATCTGGAGGGTAGGAAAGAAGGATGTAAAGGAGCAAGGGGAAGCTATACAAATCATAGGTTTGCTCAGATTCACAGGCTATAAAAATGAGAGCCATACAGTAATGCAACTGATTCATAAAGAAATTATATCAAAAAGAGCTGTTTGAACTGAAGATGAGCATCTGCTATAAGTACAACTTTATTACTGAAATGCTATTACTCTCCTTGGTCTAGTAAATCCAGTAATTTCTTCCAGCTCTTCCTCAGTCTCCTAAAAGTTTCATAGGATGGAACCAACAATGAGCATGCAAATGTAAAACTTCTTTTGTCCTAGCACACACTGAAAGAACAAATGTCTTCGCAAAGACATTTGTTAACTCTAATTTAGAAGATCTTTAAAGGGCAACGTCTCCCACCATTGTATCTAGTTTGAAGTAACAATGCATTAGCTTATAATTGGAACATTTTTTAAATAACCTATTTATTTAGGAAATGTTATCCATGTGCTGCAAAAGAATTTCCACAAAAATAGTTCCTTGAAATATTGGTGGTTGTTGGCTCCACGAAACCAATGGCCCTGAGCTCTCCTAAAATCTGTTACTATGTGAATTGGTAACGCCGATTAGTCTCTAGGTGCCTCTTTTTTCTTATCTACAAGTGAGTGATAATAATTCCTCTGGCTAGGAAATAACATTGCTATTAATATTCAAGTTTTTTTAAATGTACATAAAAGCTCTTTAAATAACATAAAATAGTCTATAAATGAGGTGGATAAGTTGTGCTTGAATTGTGGTATTATGACACGGTATTAGCTGTGTGAGAAATATAATGAGAAATACCAGATAAGTTTTTTTTGCTTGTTTAAAGGTATGATTATGTTCAGAAAATTGTACAGATATCACAAATACAGGTGGATGATGGGCTTTAAAAAATTTACACAATCATTTAATCAACATCCCAACCAAGATATAGAGCACTTCTATTATACTAGAGTACTTGCTATAACTAAGGAATGCCACTTACACTTATATATTCAAGAGAAATTAAGCATCTATCTGAACTCAAAAAGAGCTGAACAAAATTTTATATAAGCTTTATTCATAATAACTTAGAACTAGAAACAATCAAATGCACAATAGGAAAATGTACAAACAAATTATGGTATATTTATATACTACTCAGTGACAAAAGGGAACTAAATATCAACACATACATGAATGATTCCCTTAAGCATTGAAATAAGTCTAATATGAAAAAAAAAAAGATTCCACATGAGTAAGTCTTGAGGTCCTAAAACCCAAATAATGATGATAAGCAACATTCTGTAATATGAAATTAATGCATAGAAATAAATGTTCTGACTCACAGGAAGATAAGGGGAGGTATCTGATTCTGCTTATTCTGTTTATTTTCTTCTCTAAACATAAGTATTTTCTCTTTTTAGTCTGTGTTGAATTTTGTGACCTTGGAAATATTTTTTCTGATGACAATTATTAAAATGTTTGAGATTACAAGATATAAGAAAAATTAGGTGTTAAATATTAACTGCTTCTTGGAAGCAAAACATAAATAATCCCCAGACAAAATGAATATTTCAACTCAGACCCTCCTATCTTTTTGAAGTGTAAACAATATGTAACAAAAATCTATTATTGAGTGGCTTCTACCTGAATTTTGAGTAAAAATAATTTTATAGTGGTTTTCATTGTGCAATATTCATCATAAATATATCAACAAAAATCTCTTAAGCTGGACTCCATATACATACATCCTTTCATTGTAACATAGTACAAAGTCTACTAGGATTTACTTGACATATTGTCTGGGATTTCTTGATAATTTTTATGGACTATGAAGTAATGGTCTATGTGTACAAAATTGTCACTGCTTATTGTTTCCTTGATAGACCAATGACTCATCTGTGTCCTCAATGTTTCATTTTACACTGACAAGTCATGAAAAGTCTCTGAAAAGATGCTAATACAGATAAGGCATTATTAAAAATGTTATGAGAGAAGTAAACAGTGATTGTGCTGGCTTCACATTAGAAAATTAGTTGCAGTTGTCTTTGTGCAACTTTGTGGGTGGTTTAACAAGTTAATGATGTTGTGTCCATCCCATTTAAACACATTACCCCTAGGTTATAGTTTGGTAAGGTAACTGAGCTCTCTCTCATTCAGTGAAGATTACAAAATCTTTCCATTTAAAGGTGAGCAAAGGTTTATTTAGGAATCCTCTTCTTGAGAAAACTTAGTGCATCTTGCTGTTGCTTCTCAAGTAAGAACCTGCTTCTCTTTTTTATTTTTATTATATTTTTGTTTTATTCTTGCTAGACTTAGCAGAGGTAAAAGTAAATGCTGATGATTGTAGGTGATATCACTACTCTTATTTTACACTATGGAGACTTTAAAAGTGGGAGAAGTCTTACATTGATACAAAAGGTTTGCTTTCCTATTCTAATTGAATATTCTTAAAAGGTTTTCTTTCTTTTTCTTTCTTCTTTTTTTTTTTTTTAAGACTGAATGTCTCTAATTATCTTTAACTATAAGCACTGGCTCCCTGAGAAACTATTTTTACGTATGTCCTTCTTAAAGAGTCTTTTTATGGAATCTGTCCTCACCATAGCTTCAGTCATTTTAGACATGTTTATGTGGCTCCCCTCCAGAGCCAAGTTTATTTAGAGTGAACGTAAATCTGATTGTAAACCTATAACTTCAAATAAACCAAAGTAGCATATTTCTTCTCAGTTTGCCTTCAATTCCTCAATACTCTTCCTGTAAACGCCTGTTATTTAGAGGCCATGAAGAAAATATATTGAGGAATGAACTTCTTCCTTTAATTCAAAATGTCTTCTATTACTATTTTAGTAATCTTTTCTCTAATATTCATTATCTCATTGATTTAAAAAATCCTGATATGGATAATTATATGTCAATTTTCTCTCATTCAAAATGTTTTTTGATATCATCCTATAGCTCATGACCATCATTTTGAATGTCTAGAACACTTATTTTTTTAGACATATTTATTTTTGAATTAAACATCTGTTGAAAAAATATGTTTGGGAGTTGTATTTATTCATCTCCTGTGTTTGTATAGATTTTGTACCACTGTCATAAAGGTCTTCGCATGCAAGTTGAGTTTGTAACTCATATTTATTGTATCCTTTATAATTAAGTCCTTCTGACATTTTGTATGATCATATCACAGTACACTTAAGCAATGATAATGTTAGTACATTGTGTGTAAACACATAAGGCTTCTTCCAGTAAAAGGTCTGGGGTTTCAGCCACTCCAAGTCCTAGAATATAAAAGATCAATCTTTTGTGCCAGACCCGGTTGTGCAAGCTAGAAATAAGCAGTGAACAACATAGGCAAAGATCCTGTCTTTGTTGTATTTATATTAAAACGTGGGCAGTATGTGATGAACAAATATATGTATATAGAGTTTAAGTAGGGAAAAAGAGTAAAAAATGAAGGGGCTGTGAGATAAGTGAGTGCCATTTTAAGTGGGGTCTGAAAAGACCAAAAAGTGAACTAAGTGTGAGGGCAAGCTTTGGAGATATGTGAAGGCAGAGCATTCCAATCAGAGGGAATAGTAAACAGAAAAGTGAGAGAGTTAAATAAAATGAGGAATGAAGAGAAGACTAGGGTGGCTGAAGAAAAATTTTTGAGGTGAGAATGAGAAGAGTTGGGGTCAGAGAGGGCAGCAAGAACAAGATCATGTGGCACCTTCTAAATCATGGTGATAAATTAGGATTTTTTAAAAGTGAGGTGGGAAATGATGACAGGGTTTTGAGCAGAGGAGTTACATGATTTGAATTATATTTTTAAATAATTATTTTGACTTCTATGGGGGGGGAATGGAAGGGATAAAGACAAACGATAAATCTGGGAGACCTTAAGAGGAATCCAGGATTTTGGTGATGGAAGTAGTAAGATATTGTCAGATTCTGGATATATTTTGAAAACAAATGAACTAATTGGATTTGTGGTGAATAGTTTATAAGTTAAATAGCCAGAAGCAAAAGAATGCAAAATGCCATATTAAGACTCTTGGTAATATTCCAATTCTTTATTTGGGTAGAGGATTCATGGGCCCTCTTTTTAAATTGTGTTTTGAAACTTATGTCAATATTATTTTTCTTATTTATATGTATAAAATAGCACATGGAACTTGATATTTAAAAAGTTGAGCATTTGATCCCAAATTCCTAAACTAGTAGGTAGCACTAGCAAGTTGAAGAAGAGTAGAAAGTAGATATGGAGAGCAAAGGGAAATCATCTAGCACATCTCATCACTGCTCCTTTTAGTATCTACTATGCCTTGACTCGTACATTAATATCATCATGGAGTGATACTAGTGATACAATTTAATCATACTTCCAGATAAAACCAAAAATGTTAGCTGTCATGCTTATCCAATGAGGAAAAAAACGAAGAAACATAAAACAGTAAACTATCATAAATCATAGCTGCGTTAGGTGTTGGCAATGTGACATTTTACTTGAATGAATCCATAGAGTCATACCTGTATCCTTGCAACATTCATTCTATTTTTCCTATAATATCCACCAGCATATAAACTGAATGGTGTTTCCTAACTGATGAATGATTAGAGTACTTCATTTCTGCAAGATCAAATTTCTTCATGGTTTTATTTTTACCAGTTGCTGTAGTTCCCCCATGGATTATGACTGCTGGGCAAATAAATACGAGAAATTCCCTGGATCCAAACAGTGCTTCTTGTGCCCATTACATCAATACAGCTGTTTCTGATACTCATGACCAATCACTCTTACCAGCAAACCTTCTCTGAATGTTGTTTTATCATTATATAGAAACTAAAGTAATCAAGAAATGATAACAGCATTCTAATCATTTGAACCATGACAATGTTTGATATTAAAAACATTTTTCTCTTGGGGTTTAGCCTATAGAAACCCAAGGTGCTTGGGAAAGGAATAATAACTTCTTCAACTGGGGTGGTAGAAATAATAGGAAGAAAAGCCAGTTTTATCTTGTTTTTTGGGATCTGGGCTTGTATAAAGCAGAACCTTATTTTGGCTTGTGTCTAAATGATATTACTGTATCCTGTAAAACTGCATGCAAATTCATAGGGTTATCTGTCAGCTGGTACCCTAAGTGAGCCTCACCAGTACCTTCCCCTGTTCTGTCAGATCAAAGGCTATGGGTAATAGGATCTGCTAATGAATAAGACTAATAAGTTCTGTGGGTATGAACTCACTGCTTCTTTATTTTCCTTAAAATCTATACTTCAGCTAATATATCTTTAGTCAGAGAGGTCAAAGCATACCCAGTTTTCACTAAGTCTTTGTACATCAAACTTCTATAATTAAACGTGCTGTGCTAGTTGTTCCAAGAAATGATTTGTTTTCACCACTTTAATTAATAGTGCACATGGCCTGTGGGACTTTGTAATGACATGTAACAACAGCAGATTTGTCCTAATCTATCTCTTTACAACTTAAATAATTTGGTCCAAGTACATTAGCACAAAAGCCACTAACTCTGGGAGCTTTAAGTCAATTGCTTTAAGATCTTAGTTATTAAGTAACTAAAGGAGTTTTTGTTTCTTTCTTTTGAGCAAAAAGATTAAGGAGAAAAATTGGATCACACATCTAACTCAGCATAGGAATTGAATCTCCAAGATGTTATGGATCACACTCAGCTCCAAGGCAACTTAGAAGCTGAGTTTCTCCATCTTCTTTTGGTTTCCTTTCTTAGAGTATGAGGAGAACTAAGTGTTAGGAATGCAGGGTTTGGCTGCAAAGACAATTATGAAAGTTTTTCCTTTCACTGTTGAGATAATCCAAATGACATTCCATACACTTTGCTATAAATGCTCCTTTGCTGATAATGAGCATAGAAATTGAGAACAGGAAAAGTGAGAGTATGAGGGAGTAACATGTAAACAACCCAAAATTTATTTATTTAAAAATATGTAATTATTCTTACATGTTTAAACTTTAGTCACCTTCAAAGTACTCTTCCTTTGATGCAATATACCTATGGAGATACTTTTTCCACTCCTCAAAACAGTTTTTGAACTTGTCAACTTTGATGCCTTTTAGTGTCACTGCCCTTTTTTGTTTCACTTCTTCTACACTGGCAAAATATTTTCCTTGGAGGACTTTTTTCTTTTGGGGAAACAAAAGAAGGAGTTGCCTGGGGAGAGATGGGATGAATAGGGTCGGGCATGAAGGTCATGCCGTTTTTGGTCAAAAACTGCTGATCACTCAGCATAAAGTGGGCAGGTGTGCTCATAAATCACCCATCATGAAATGGGCAAACATGTAGAAAGAATCTCAAAAAAAAAAAAAAATTCACTGAAGCAGAATGCAACCTCTCACAACAACGCTAGTTGGTACATTGAAGCCAATGGGTTCCTAGAATACTTACCTAGTGGATAAATCTATACTACAAAGGGCCCACACTCCAAAAGATAATTCTGTTTTTTTGGAGACCCTTCCTTATATTTTCCCATAATGAGTTGCAGTGTCTTACTACAGATGTCAAACGTGGAAAAATGGCAGTAAAAAGCTTAGGAAAATGACAAGACACCAAGCCAGAGTAATGTATGAATTAGAAGTGGTCTTATCACAAATACTTAGTATCAGAACATTCTGAGGTTAAAAAAACATAAATGTTAGTGTTTTTTATGTGTCACAAAGACAAAACATACACACACACACACACACACACACACACACACACACACACACACACACGCTTTAAAATCCTCCTTCCTAGGATTCCTGATAAAATGTAGGACATCAGTTAAATTTTAATTTCAGATAAAAAATATTTTCCTTAGTCTAAACATGTCCAAATTGTTTCTTTGGAACATTCTTATATCAAAAAAATGTGTTGTTTTTCTGAAATTCATATTAACTGAGTTTCCTGTGTTTTTATTTGCAGAACCTGGCTACCGTATGTCCTTTCCTCCAAATTTTCCTAGAAACATTCTTTTTATGTTCTATCAAACCCTTGGAATTTTAATATTCTGATTAAATTATTGGTTAAGAAGAACTAAATAATTACTAAAAAAGTGATCTATCCATTTAGAGTAGGAAGAATCAGGATCTTCTCTAAAGGAGAAAACAGATCTGGAAAGTGGTGGTTGGAATAAGAGTATGAGGACTGGGGTAGAGGTAGAGTCTAAGGATGGATTGAAGCTTTGGAAGAGATAGAGAAGAGTTTTGGGTGAAGGTGCCATATTAAGAGAGGGATTTAGGATGGATTGGACAAAGGTGGTTTTTTATAAAGTTTTGTTCTTTCTTATAAAACACAATTTCTCTGTTGATGTCTCATGAGTAGATACCGGGAAAAACATTACTCTTCTAGGTTTTTAGGGGGAAGGGATGTTAGGTGCTGAAGTACTTTCTTTAAAATTTGACATCTAGATAGAATTGGCCAACTGATGACTCAGTTTAATTTAGGTTACATCAAAGTACAATGCACATTAATCATTTTCGGAACATGGAGACTATCTTGTCAAAGGCCAAAAATGTTTTCATACAGCTTTCAATAAAACTAGAAAATGGCAATTTAATATTGACTGAAGGGTTTGGAAGGGTTTATGTAGTAAAAAAAAAATCTCATTCTAAATGGTAGCCATAAAACAGACAAGTGTCAACTTCTAAATTTAGGAAGTCATTTCAGTGAAAGAACCTTGTTGGGGGTGTGTTATGTCTAGTTCTTACAGACTGACTTGTCAGTTCAATAGTTCTGCTTCAGGGATTCCCATTAAGTTCTTGAGTTACAGGCCCATGTCTGACTGCCCCTAATTATAACTGCAAAATGAGCTGTAGCTAACAATGTCATTTAGTTCCCTATTAGCATTTATATCATTGCACTCGAGTTTTGAATTCCTGCCTTTGTGAGGGCACTTGAAGTTTCAAAGCAGATTGTATACTAAGAAATGACCAACAGTAGGGCCATTTTTCAGGCTAACAGTATAAATTAATTTGGTTTTGTGGGTTAAACAAAAACAGGATTTGTGAAGACTAAGACTACATTGAGGCCTAGTCTAAAAAGAGAGAGAAAAAAGTATCAAGAATAATATAATAAACACTCTTGCACCCACCATATAACATTTTTTAAAAAGGTAAACTGTTTCTTAGATATCTTTCCTATAAAATATAAAAAATCATAATAGTGAACTATCTTTGGTTACCTCTCCAAGGGCCATTACCATCAAGATTTTGATATATAACTTTTGAATCTATGGTTTGCTTCTATATGTAACCAGTATACTGTATAAGCATAAATTGTGGAATTTTTAATCATGAAACAATTTAATGTGTTTCTCTTGCCCTTTTAACTGGTGAACTAGCTATTTGCTCTTTACAAACTGGAGGCAAAAATTTAGGTAGTCTATGACATTTCTGGCTGCCCTTGGTTAAAAAAAAAATCGTGTGGTTATTAGAGGCACTGTGAACTGTCTTAATTGGGTAATTATGTTTTCCAGTCCCATGGAATCATTGCACTCACATATAATAGTCAAAATTCCAAACTTGATTTAATGTTGGAACTTGTCCCCACTCCAGGTACATAAGGAAAGTCTGAGGTTGGCATGGTGGAGATGTGGTTTGCTTCTTTTCTCTCTCAACCCTGAGTTTCGACATGACTTTCTTTGGCTTTTTATCCTTATTTCTTTGGCCTCTTGGGTTAAAAAAGTTGGATGGGGAGGAGTTATAAGAAGATAAGGAAAGTTCTCACAGAAAAATGAAGACCTGCATCAGTCAAGGTCCTCTCAGGAAACATATGCAAAAGGGGTGATTGCCAAGAGTTTAAAGAAGTAAGTATTTTCTAAGAGAAACTGAAATATTCCTTGGCTAGTAAAGATTAAATTGTACCATCCTTGAGGTCATCCCAGTAGTTTCTGCCTTACGTGGAAGAATACAGTCACTGTCTTTCTTTCTTCAGCCCAGCTGTGAGGGTGTCAGGAAAGTAAACTAAGTTCTTTTACCCCACCCTCTCAAAATTATGAGATATCTTCCTCAGGCTAAAACCAACCAGCACCTAGAGGCTTGATGTAATCCATACAGATAGCTGTCAGTAGAGTAGATAGGGGCAGGCTTATAAAGCTAAATCTTTTTCTTCTGGGTACGTTGATGCATCTTCAAATCTTTTAACTTTTCTCTCCTGTACTCTTGCTTAACTTGTGGTCAATTCCTATCTGCGTTTCCTAGATTAGGGAGACTGTATCCTGATTGCAGATTTGTTTTGCCCCTTTCCGAAGTGCCTAGGTATCTAGCTTTATGGCCAGCTTCCCATTTGTGACTATGGTTATTCATCGAGGGGCGTTCTTTCTTCCAGCTGGCTCAGTGGAATCACTGACACATTCTTGGCCCTCGAAACTGCTGAGGGTGTGTGTCAAAATAAAGTTGTGCTTTGTCTTCAGCCCACATTCAGATCAGGAGGTCCATTTATCTGTATCCCATTATGATTTTCCAGGATAAATTCAGAAACTGATCCCAGACTTTTAGGACACATAATCTCTCTGAAAGTTCTATTTAACTCCAAGTACAGAGGAAATAAGTTTATCTTATACTGTTCTGTTTTTGCTTTATGATTTTTATTTCATTTTGATTATTTTTGCATGTTTAAAATGTTCTTAGTCTAAATATTGCTTTTAGAATAATCCTGTAATTCTTGTTTATAATTATCCAGTATTTCACAAGTGGTCATTTTAAATTTTTGATCCTGAATTTCACTTGACCGATATTATTTATTGGAGGACCCAAGTTATAGAAGTGACTTTAGAGAGGTGACATCAAATTTGCCTCCATTAGGCCTAGTACATTTTACTGATAACAGATTATTTTTACATTTGGTGTTTGTCTTGAGACCCAACACCACTAGAATGTGCATTTTAGCCCTTACGTGGTGTGGCACATAAATGAGGTTCAGTGTCTTTGTTGCTTACTTTTTTCTATCCATGGCCCAAGACAGATGGCAAGTTTTCTTGTTGTTTGTATGGATTAGTAGGTAGATTTTGCACAGAAATTGTTTTGCGATATCTTGGCTTTAATTATGTACATCAAGCCCTTAGCTTGAACACCCATCCTACATTGGGGATAAGATTGCAGGTCTTAGATGGTCTCTCCTGAATCATTGGTAAGCCACATTGGCTTCCTATATATTTTATTCTTAGATTTTAGGCTGTAATAAAAACATTTTGCCATTTAAACAATTGACATTCTTATATGTTTAAATTATATGTGTAGTGGGTCACATATCAGCTTAGTCTGCTTTACTGACTGAAGGTCAGTAATTTTAGTTTTAAAGGGGTTTTTTAGAATAAAGAATTGAGCATTTTCTTTCCTATATAATTTTAGCATCTGTTATGTTGTAATGCAATATGTCACATAACATCATAATTTCTAATTCAGTTCAATTCCTTAAATAAGCTCCAAAGTTTATAAAGATGCTACAAATGTGTTTCAAGGAAGAAAATTTTAATTTGTATGTTAGCATAGAAATAATCAGTCACAAAATGTCATATTTCTAGATATATTCTAGAAGCACAATTATACTCTCCTGTGAATAGTGGTTAAAAAATAGTAATTCTTTCCAAAATGCATAATAAAAATTAAAAATAAGAAAATCCAATGGAGCTTGCATTTTGTTTTGATGAAAGAATAATCACTTAGTTCTCTCAAGAAATTGATAGATGTGTTGAAATATTTATGTACAATATTTGTACTCTTGTTTTTTCAACTTATTTTATTATTTAATTTCAAGCACATGAGGCATCAGTCTTAAAAATGGGTAAGCAGAAAAGTCTGCCAGAAATTGAAAATATAAAAGAGCAAAATATGATGCTTTGGAAAACTACTTGTGAGTCATCATCTAATATTTCAAAGTTCAAATTATAGCCAAGCACCACAAAACGATGTTTCAGTCAATGAGTAACCACATATACGATGGTGGTCCCATAAGATTATATAATACCTTCTTTTACCTAGCCTCATCTATGTTTAGATATACAAATATCATTTGTTACTATTGTCTACAGCATTCAGTACAGTGACATGCTGTATATACTTGTAGCTTAAGAACAATAGACTATACCATATAGTCTAGGTGTTTTGTAAGCTATGTTATCTAGGTTTGTGTAAGAGCAGTCTATGATGTTCACACAATGACAAAATTGCTTAATGACACATTTATCGAAATATTCCCGATGTTAAGCAATGCATGACAGTTTTAACTTGGTTTGGAAAAATAAATGGATAAACAGGAACACCACTGGAACTTTAGAAATACAAATGAGAAGAGAATTTGTTCATTAATATTATAAATCCCACTACTGGTTTTAAATGCTTCTTTTTATAGCACCATCATTAATGCTGAATGAAAACTGGGTTGCTACACATCAGACCTGAAAAATGGATGATTATACTAATTCTGGTCTAAAGCCTGTGGGTAAGATCTTTTAAGTCATTATATAGAAATAAACTAGATATTCATGGTGTTGAACATACGGATTTACATCATTTTTTCATCCATGTCTTGATTAACATCTTAGTTTTGGAGAGAGCTTAGTAAAATACCAATGATAATTAGGTTGTTATAGGGAAATAATATACAGTGAACTATTTACAAGAAATTGGAAAATAGCTTCAATTATCAAATATGATATTTTTCTCTGCCTGAAGGTCACAGGAAGCTTTACTATGTAAAATAATATTGCAATATTTAAAAAAAACTTTTTCCTTCAGAATTTTCTGCTTTATATCTATACAATAGGTTTTTTGAAATCAAGGGAAATGTCTGATAATTAATATCCCATGTTAGAATGGTAGAAAACAATTCTAGTTGCACCAGTTAATTCTCTAGCATATGTTATTTTCTGAGAGATAAGGGAAGTTTTCTTTTTGGGATGTGTGTTTGCAAAGGTGGGTGGATGATAATTAGGGTACAGAAGGTAGACTTGTCATGGTGCAGATTTTCTTCTATCTCAGGAAACAAACCTCTGGGTTAATGGTAAATAAGCAAAGATGACTGAGTTTAGTTTTTATTTTGTCACCTCCTACTGTATTGCAAACCATGTTAGTATGAATTATCCCACAAAGGCACAGCAGAAACAGTCTTTCAAGATTTGCCTTCGAGATTGCACATTCAGATGGCACATTTTTATTACTCTTCTTAGTTGATTATTCATCCTCTGTCAATGATTTAGAAATACCCTTTAACCTTGGCATTGGTGACTATACTGTCATGAGTTTTGTTTTCTTACTCGGAATTTTCATTCTCTGTCTTTAG
>CAUYQG010287723.1:0-11254 GCA_963574415.1 Tarsius wallacei | reverse complement strand
AGGGGAAGCAATTAATGGCAGTAAATACCTGTCTGGGGATGGGGGGACATTTCTTACAAACAAGGGTGCCTGAATGAGACATATTTGTGTACCTAACCCTTAAATGTACCCCTTAATATCACAATAAAAAAAAAAAAATAGTAGGGATCCTTCCTTAACTCAGTCTATGAATCCAGGCTCACCCTGATACCAAATATCCAACAAGAATGCGACAACAACAACAAATAGAAAACTACAGGCCAATATTCCTGTTGAATATAGATGCAAAAATCTTCAACAGAAATCTTCAACAAAATACTAGCAAACCTAATTCAACAGCACAAATTAAAGATAATTTATCGTGACATATTGGGCTTTATTCCTAGGATTCAAAAATGTTTCAATATATGCAAATCAATAAGCATGATTCACCACATAAACAGAACCAAGAACGAAAAACACATGATCATCTAAATATATGGAAAAAGGCATTTGATAAAATCAAACATCCTTTCGTGATAAAAAAAAAAAAGTCCTCAACAAACCAGTCATTAAAGAAATATACTTCAAAATAATAAGAGCTGTACATGACAAACCCACAGCCAACATCATACTGAATGGAGAAATGTTGACATCAATTTCCCTAAGAATAGGAACAAGGCAAGGATGTTCACTCTTACCACTTCTATTCAACATGGCACTGGAAGTCATAGCCAGAGAAAACAGCAAAGAAAAAAAAAAAAACTAATAGGCATCTAAATTAGAAAAGAACAAATACAATTATCTCTGTTCATTGATGACATGATTGTATACCTAGAAAATCCCAGATTCCTAGATTTGATAAATGACTTCAGTAAAACCTTAAGATATAAAATCAACAGAATTTCCATACATCAACAATGTTCAAGCTGAGAATAAAATCAAGACCTCCATCCTTTTACAGTAGCCACAAAAAGCCATAAAATACATTCAACCAAGGAGGTGAAAGATCTCTACAAAGAGAACTATAAAAATTACTGAAAGTAATTGTAGATGACACAAAAAAGTAAAAAACATCCCATGCTTATGGAGTGGAAGCATCAGTACTGTTAAGATAGCCCAGAGCACTCTACAGATTGCTATCTACAGATTTACTACAATTCCTGTCAAATTGCCAATGTCATTTTTCACATAATTAGACTAAATTATCCCAAAGTTCATATTAAAAAAATGCTCAAATAGCCAAAGTAATCCTAAGCAAAAGAACAATTTCAGGGTATCATATTAACTGACTTCAAATTATTCTATAAGGCTACAGCATGGCACTCATACAATAATAGACACATAAATCAGTGGAACAGAAGAAGACAAAGCCACATGCCTACAACCAACTGAGCTTTCACAAAGCTGACAGAAATAATCAATGGGAAAAGGGCATTCTACTTAATAAACCATGCTGGAAAAACTGGATTGCCATATACAGAAGAATGAATATCTTTCACCATATACAAAAATCAACCCAAGATGGATTAAAGACTTAAATGTGAGACCCAAAACTATAAAAATCCTAGAAGCCAACTTAGAGAAAACTCTTCTGGACACTGACCTAGGCAAAAAATTTATATCTAAGACCACAGGAAATAAAAATTAATTAATGGGTCTTAATTAAACTAGAAAGCTCCTGCACAACAAGAGAGATAATCAACATAGGGAACAGAAAGCCTGCATAATGGGAGAAAATATTTGCAAATTATGCTTAGACAAAGGACTAATATTTAGAATCTACAAGTAACTCAAACAACTCAACAAGAACAAACACCATTAAAAACCAGTTAAAGGACATAAACAGACAATTCTCAAAAAAAGAAATATAAGTGACCAAAAAACACATGAAAAATGCTTAACATAGCTAATTATCAGAGAAATGCAAATTAAAACCATGCTGAGATACTATCTTATGTCCATAAAAGTGGCTATTACTATAAAGTCAAAAAACGACAGATGTCATGAATGTGGAGAAAAGTGAGCACTTGTACACTGTTGGTGGGATGTAGCTGTATAGATTGGCTCAACTTCTTATGGAAGACAGAATGGAGATGTCTCATGGAACTAAAAACAGAGCTACTATTTGCTCCAGCAATTCCACTACAGGGTATCTGCCCAAACAAAAAGAAATCATTATATAAAGAAGACACCTGCACTTGTATGTTTATAACAGCACCATTCAAAGTAGCCAAGTCATGAAACCAACCTATGTCCACTGACAGTTGATTGGATTAAAATGGGATATATATTTTGTCACCTTGAAATATTGTGCATTCATAATAAAAAATAAAATTATGTCTTTTGAGGTAACATGGATGAAGCAGGAGGTCATTATCCTAAGTCAAGTAACTCAAAAGCAGAAAATTAAATATCACATGTTCTTTGTGAGAGCTCAACAATGGGTGTACATGGACTTACAGATGTAAATAATAGATATGGGGACTCCAAAAGAGGGAGAGGAGGAAAATGAGGATTGAAAGATTACATAGTGGATGCAATGTTCAATATTTAGGTGATGGGTGCACTAGAAGCCCGATATACACCATTGCACATTATATCCATGTAATAAATAACCCCTGAATCTAAAATTTTTTAAAAAGATTTTCAACTTTATGATGGTTTGAAAAAAAGTTTTAAATGCATTTTTTTTTTACTTACAATAAATATATCAGGATGTAAACCCATCATAAATAGAGGAGCATCCATAGTCTGCTCTATGTATTTTAGTCTTCGCCATATCCACGTTTTCTGAATCTCATACTATTTAGAACACACCAAAATGGACATCAAGATAAAAAGGAAATTCAAGAAAGCCAAGGACATGTATTTAAACTTTTTTGTCTAAAGACAAACATTATGTAAATACTGAAATATAAATACTTACTTAGTCATTTATACCAAATGTGTACCAACTACATATCAAGGTGGATATTTGACTATGAGTCTCAGATTTCTGAGTTTCGTGAGACAGCCGACATTTTTAGAAAAGAGATTAAATAGTTTGTTTTCTTCCTGAGTAGGAACATTCACACATAGCAAAACAAAAATGTTGTCATTTATTATCATCAACATTTTATATAAGAAAGGATGTTTTAATAACCCCTTAAAAGGGTAAGAAGAATCTAACCTGAAAATGAAGGACAGCTGTTTAAGTTTAATCAATTTTATCTAGTACAAATTTATCAGATTGCTATTATTATTCTTGTTTTTCCATGACTGTAAAAACACGGTCAGAACTTAGGACCAGAGAGTAGATTCATGCTTGACAACAATTTATGCAGGCTACACTTAAAGTTTTTCTTTCAGTATCCAATGCTACTGTCACATAATTTATATTCAGAAAAATTAACCTGACCAAATTAGAAAGTTTTGTTCCTCAAACAATAACACAATCCTTCTCCACTGGGATTAACTGAGCATTTGTAAGTTTCTGTGTTTGATGGGTTGGGTGGGAGGAAGGAAAGAGACACATTGGATGTGTTCTCTTAAATTCCTTCTCCCACTCATCCTTTGTTAACAAGTCCTGGAGGGAGTGAAGGGAATCATGAGAGAGTGATGAGTTACTTATCAGTAACTCTTTTTCCATTCTTGCTTATGGACAGAATCCTGACTCTATTGAGATTCACAATGTGTACCACTAAAAACTAGTTCATTTATGAACTTCTCTTGAAGAAAGCAGTGGCCAAGTGATACCATTCTGGCTAATGAGTGGTTGCAGAAATAGTTGGATGAGGCTTGAGGAAATGTTCTTTTAAAAGAGGGCATGCTCAGTTGTCTTTTATCTGTGTCTTTATGCTTTTCTATTTTTTTCTTGCTTGGAATAAAATGATGACTGTGGAGCATATATCTTAAGATGCTTATGCAAACCCCCCCCATCACAAATCCTTGGCCCCGACATGCTTGAGATGCTGAACCAATACTAGTAATTTCCTATTCTAGGATTGTTTGTAATGTGAGGAACATATGTCCTTCTATGTCTGCACCACAGTAGTCAGATCTCCTTTTTGCAGCCAAACTCGGTCCCCAATTCATAAAAAATATAATACATGGAAAAAGAAAGAAATATACTTTTCTCAATAGCAAAATAGAAGTAGCAAAGGGAAGAGCACGTTACTTCATGTCTTACAGACTGATAATTACATTTATATTAATTACATTTGTGTCATAATATGTCGGTTTGTTTTGTTAGGAATTTAAAGGTAGAGGTTGGATAATCTCATTATGTGTCATTACATATAAAAGAGTTAGAAAAAATTGAATTGTTTACATGGGTTCTGAGCTGAATTATATCACCCACCAATAGATACGTTGAGGTCCTAACCTCCAGTTCCTCAGAATATAAGCTTATTTGGAATTAGGATCCTTGAAAACGTTATTAGGCAAATTAAGATGCGGTCTTTCTGGAGTAGGATAGATCCTTAATTCAATATACCTTGTATCCTCACA
Source organism: Tarsius wallacei (assembly GCA_963574415.1). Lineage (NCBI taxonomy): Eukaryota > Metazoa > Chordata > Mammalia > Primates > Tarsiidae > Tarsius > Tarsius wallacei. The sequence goes on along the minus strand of CAUYQG010287723.1, from coordinate 6,805 downwards.
GAAAAAGAGCCTCACAGAAAAGAGAATGCTGCATGACAACTGAGACAGAGATTGAAGTGCTGCAACTGTAAAAGCTAAGGAATGCCAAGGATCAATGGGCACCATCAAAAGCTAGTAAGAGACCAAGGAAGATTCTATGCAGTCTCAGAGGGAACATGGGCCTGCTGACACCTGATTTTGAACCTCTGGACTCCAGAACTATAAGAGAAAAAATTCCTTTTGTTTTGGGTCACTAGTTTGTGGTACTATGTTACAGCAGCCCTAGAAAATAGATACAACACAAAACCAAGATATTTATATTCTGGGATGTTAATGTATTTTAAGAGTTGCAATCAAGAGAATTGTGAGTGTAATTTGAATAACTTCTTCTAGCTATAGATTTTCTGATTTTTTTTTGTCTTAGGTAATACAGAAATACTAAAAGAAGAAAATAAAAACTGTCTACAGTCTCAATTCCCACAAAAAAACTAATATTTTTGCAGCAATTGCTTTCAATATTTTGTGTATGAAAATTTGTATATGATTTTTTATGTATGTATATAGAGGTGCTTGTATGTTTATTGTGTGTGTGAGAGAGAAGGAGAAAGACATTATGTAAATATTATATTATATTCCTCCCTCATTCTTTTGTTCCTTTCTTCCATAAATATTCAGAGAGTACTCTGAATGCCCAGGCACTCTCCTGGGTCCTGAGGATACAGTGGTGAATACATCAGGCAACATTCATTCTTTTATATGTTTTGTAATGTGATTGCTTATATAAAAGACTTAGTCTGGCATTTTCAAAACAATATGTTAAACAGAGAAGCACAGGTTGTGATGAGAGAACATCCATTGGTAACAAACTCTCACAGGAGAATTTGAGGAAGGCTTCCAGCAGCGAGTCAGGCCTCTGCTGAGGTCAGATGGATGAGCAGCAGTCATCCAAGAAAAGGGAACAAAGGTGTTCCAAGAAGAGGGAGAAGCTCACACAAAGACCTGTGGGCAAGAAAGACCAGGGCATGTTTGAAGAACATAAGAACCTCTGAAAGTACTTGGGCGCCAGTAATAACTCCACACCCGTTGGGGACCAAGAGATTTATTAAAGTGGCAGCTACAGAGGTAGAGGGAGAGAGAAAGAGAGAGTTATGCAGGGAGGGGCTGTATTTATTAGTTTAGCAGGGCAGGAAGAGGTGGTGCTAGCATTCTATTGGGTAGAGCAGAGTGGAAATAGAGCAGGCCGAGATTACTATTGGAGGGTATTTTAAGGCTGATTTGTCATAGGAGGAGATTGTTGGCTAACAAGTTTGAACTTCGCGCTCGAGAAATCGTATAGGGGGAAGCTGGAACTTAGGGCCTTTGTTGTTTCCATGTAGCCCTGTAGTATTCGGCGCCATCTTGGGGGGGCCCCTTCTGACTGTTGCCTGCACCCTTCAACCTCAGTGTTTCCAGAGTATGAGTAGAAGGGGAAGCACTGGTAAGAGATGGGGTATGCAAGATACCCATGTAGGGTCTTCTAAATGCAATTTAAAAGTTGGTTAATCTTACTTTAGAAACTGTAGGAAGTCGGCGTAGATGAAGTGAAAATACTATTTTGGCTTTTTTTTTTTTTTTTTGAGTTGGAGTCTCCCTCTGTCACCCAGACTGGAGTGTAGTGGCCGCTCCCGGCCACCGCAGCCTCTACCTACTGGGCTCCGACGATCCTTCTGCCTCAGCCTTCCAAGTAGCTGGAACTACAGGCGTGCGCTACCACACCCGGCTATTTTTTATTTATTTATTGTAGAGATGAGGTCTCGCCTGCCCAGGTGGGTCTCGAACCCGCGGGCTCAGGCAATCCACTCACCTCAGCCTCCCAAAGTGCTGGGATTACAGGCTGAGCCACCGAGCCCGGCTGGATTGGCTTTTTTAAAAACTGTGTTAGATTACAGCTTGGAGCAGATATTGAAAAGGGGCAAGGCAGCTGAAGGGGCCTGTGGGAAAGATGATGGCAGCTCTAAATGGGGCATGGACCTTAAAGATTGAAACATTATCAAGAGGTGAAAAGAGAAAGTGGTTGCTGATTGTATAATATGCTTACTAACTTACTAAAGAGAGAGTGAGGATGAGAGAGTGATCTGGGTTCATCCCAGATTTCTGGCTTGGCCAACTGGGTGGTTAGTGGTGCCATTCATGAGATACTACAGGAGATCCAGGAAGAAGAGAAAATTTAGAGTTAGTGAGATGAAGAGGATAATGAGTACTTGACATTTTAAATGGAAAGTTACTTCGAAGCCCGGCTCGGTAGCTCAGCCTGTAATCCTGCGCCTTGGGAAGCTGAGGTGAGTGGATTGCCTGAGCCCGCGGGTTCGAGACCCGCCTGGGCAAGCAAGACCTCATCTCTACAATAAATCAAAAAATTAGCCAGGTGTGGTAGCGAGCGCCTGTAGTTCCAGCTACTTGGAAGGCTGAGGCGGAAGGATTGCCGGAACCCAGCAGGTTGAGGCTGCGGTGGCCAGGAGCGGCCACTGCACTCCAGTCTGGGCCACGGAGTGAGACGCCAACTCAAAAAAAAAAAAAAAGAAAGTTACTTCGAGACATTACATGGATAGAGAATATGATTCCTCTATATGACTCATTCTCAGGAATAACTTTAGTACTTAGAGTGAACACACCCTGGTTCTGAAAGAGTTACTAAAACTCCTAACCTTTCTCCCCATGACTTTCATACATTATAAGAATCACAAACATCACTTACAATATTTGTTCATTAAAAAAATCTCTTTCTTATAAAAAACTAATCCACAATAAAGAGTTTTGAGCCAGAGGTTTTCATTTTGGTATGGTCAATAATTTTTGACAGGGATGAGGCCTTCGGATTAGACAAGGGTGTACATTGAGAATGTGTGGACTGAGAAGAAAATGATAGACTGAATTTGGAGAAACACAAGGATTTCATGGGCAGGTAGAGTAAGTGAACTTATACCGGAGTAAGTAAAACAAAAACCAGAGCAGAGAAGAGGCTGGGAATGTGCAATGTCATAGAAGTCAAGAGAAGATTGCATGTCATGAAGGAAATCATTATATGGTTGTTGAAACAATTGAGTTTTGATATGAGAATTGGTAGATCAAGAGAAATTACAGTGAGTCTAAAAAGTTTTTATAAATATATGTGGGAACTGCAAAAGCAGTCACTGACTAAAAACTATTTGTACTGCTAAAGTTACTGAAATAAACAAAATTATATATATATGCGTTTGTGTATTATATGTATATATATGGAAATGTATTCTATGATAAAAGAGACAATTTAAATTGGTAGCAGAGAAGATGGACGATTTAGTAAATGGTATTTGGCCAAGTAGCTCATTGTATGAGACTATGTATAGAAGAAATTATTTTTTCTTCTTTCCTTATGCCAGCAAAATTTCCAGGTGCACCAGAAATGTAAATAATTACAAAATAAGGCTGTAAAAGTACTTTAAAAATGACATAAGTGATTTTTTAAATAGGGTTGGAATAAGGAAAGCCATTCTAACCATAGCACGAAGGCCAGAAACCATAAAAGAAAAGATTAATACATATAAGTAAATACAAACTTAAAACTTTTCTGTGGAAAAGAAGTCATAAAATGCAGATGAACAAAATAGGGAGGAAAACATGCAATATATGTGGAAAAGAACTCCTATTCCTGTCTGCGAGGCTTTATAGAGCTAGTAGTAGTAGTGTTTGCCATTATTATCATTTATTATTTTCATTTCCTTTCCATTCTAGCTTAAAATCCCTTGCCATCATTTTAACATGTCTCCCGCACTCAGCAATATCTTCAATGCATCTGATTTTTGTCCTGTCCCACACTCTTGGACTTTTGAATAAATTTAATTGCCTATATTTCAAAAGCAGTTTGTAAACAAATGTACACATTTTAAGGCCCTTAGAACTAAACTGTAGTAGTTTGCCTGTGTAATTCAAACCATGCCTGAGTTAAGAATTTTCTTACTTTGGATTACATAGTAAGAAAAAGGATTTTCTAGCATGCTATATATTATGGATAGATACCAAGATCTGTTAGTTTGAATTCTTCCTCTAAATGAATCACTTCTCAGGAATAAATTTGGTACTTAGAGTGAATACACCCTGGTTCTGAAAGAGTTACTGAAACTACTTAACCTTCCCCCCCCATACATTATAATAATGACAAACATCACTTATAATATTTGTTCATTTAAACAATCTCTTCCTTAGAAAAAACTAGTATAATTCAAGAAATTATTTAAACTTATATTTACGTTGTAATTTCTGCTATTTGAATCTTGTAACAGTGTCATGAGAACAGAATTGCCTAAGATTCCCAATTTACAAATGAGGATGGTAAAGTTAACATAAATGATCTAAATTGCCTAAAGTCATACAGCAAGAATAAAAACCAAGACTGGCACTTCAGTCTAAACTCCATTTTATTTATTTTTTATATCTATCTATCCATCTAATCTATCTACTTTTAGTTACCGATAATGTATTTTTTTGTTCCCATGATTGCAATTATCTTTGTCCTTACAAGAAAAAAGAAGGGGGGTAGGGGAAAGAGAAGAGAGACAGACAGACACACACACACACACACACACACACACACAAACATACCACACACAGAGAGAGAGAGAGAGAGAGAGAGAGAGAGAGAGAGAAAGAGAGAAAGAGAGAGAGAGAGAGAGGTACAGTACTGTTCCTATTTTACATCATTCCATTTTGAGTTGTGAGATGTTATACTCAAGACAAGACAGAATCTAGTGCCATTGGATTGAAGAGTCATTGTTTTCTGGTCATAAAATGCAAATAGCATAGACTCTCCTATTTAAAAACGTACTGATATATTTTTATAACATATATGATATATATTAATAATATATATAAATATTATATATACTGAGGTCATGGTTGTTTTTAGCACATACTACTAATCCAGAAGTAAGGGAATTTTGGAGAACTATTTTACAGTGATCACAGTTAAACTTGAAGGATCTAAATTCCAACTGCTATGAAGATGACACAATCATTCTCTTCGCAAGTCCATTGTCTCGTAACACATGACAACAGTACTTAATGACTGTTTTTCAAACATGATTGTTTTGGTCCCTTTATAAACTGTAGAAATCACAGGGGAAATTTAATACACTATAGAAACTTGTTTTATCTTTACATTTCTAGAAACAAACAAAACATAACAAAAAAAACAGGCATTGTGCAGGCAGCGCAGATGGAACTGCTAAACAACCCTGTCTCCTACCTGAGAAAGCTCATGGCAGAACAGAAGCCATCAGGTGGGTAAATCAACAAGGATGATAAATATATGTATACATAAAGAAATGCAGTACCAACACAAATCACACTGAGTCATCTCTTACAAATCCTTTAAAACCTAGCAGTGTACAAAGTTCAATTATTACTGTGGATGAAACATTAATGCTGATGTGAAGCTAAACTTTCATTAATACACAATTTTATTTTGTTTTTTCTCTCATTTCATAATTTTCACTCCATACTTTAGAGTTTATTCTCTTTATATCCTAGCATAAATTTGTACATTAAGCTGCTGGTAGATAATTGGTTAGGTAGAATTGTAGCCTTGTAAAATTGTCAAAAATTGTGGGCAAATGCAAACCAATGCAAAAGCAGATTTAAAAAAAAAAGCCACAACGGACAGCATACCTACCCACAATCGATAGCCATTGGCTACCTTCCTGAGAATGTGTTTGTTGTATTTAGTGACAAGGACAACAAGTGAGTTTCCCAAGGCTGCTAAGCCTAGAACTGTCAGCGGGATCTACAAAAACACTGGTCCCGTGTTTGTGGCTTTCTGACTGAGAGCAAGGTTTTCAACACTTCTGATGATCAGGTGGGTTAAGTGCCACCGACTATGTGATTTATGGTTAAATTCCAAAATAACGAGAGCCTAATATTACTTCTGAAACATTTCTCATACTTCTTTTTAACTTAACGTGGTCATCTACCTGTTCTTGAAAATAGGCTTTCTTCTTAAAATAACCTTTTTAGCTTCACTTGAAGTAAAGGTTGAGCAGAAACGAATTAGGACTGTTCACTAACCTTCACAGCTCACTGAAGGCCTTTGGCAACAGAGGTATTTCTAAACAGCTAAATAAAAGTAGAGGATGGTGAGTTTGTGTGTGTATGTCTGTATTGTTTTCTGACTACTTTTTCGCTGGTGCAGAACAAGTGCAACACGTATCAGAATTTAAAAAAAAAAAAGTCACAAAGGCACCCAGAAGATGATGTGCTGTGGTTGATGAGGCATAAAAAACTGACCAGCTGAGCCACTGGCAGCCTATCTCCTTTCTCCTCTGGTGCTTTGCAGTGCGAAGTGTCAGAACAATGACTGAAGTCGAGAAGCAGGGCTCCTCCCTTCCCCCTTCAATTTAATTGTATCCGCCTGACATTAAACCACTTATCTTTTTTTTTTTTTTAATGTCTGTGTGCTATTTTTTTTTATTTTAAAAATGTGGGGTACAATTCAGGGTCAGGTATACAAATGGTCCTTATGCAGGTACCTTTGTTGATGAGGTGTTCCCCACCCCTGACAGTTTCCCACTACTGCGAATCCCTTTTTTTTTTTTTTTTTTTGAGTTGGAGTCTCACTCCGTCACCCAGACTGGAGTGCAGTGACCGCTCCCAGCCACCGCAGCCTCGACCTGCTGGGCTCCGGCGATCCTTCCGCCTCAGCCTTCCAAGTAGCTGGAACTACAGGCGTGTGCTACCACACCCGGCTGATTTTTTGATTTATTGTGGAGATGAGGTCTCGCCAAGTTGCCCAGCGGGTCTCGAACCCGTGGGCTCA
>CAUYQG010287722.1:0-11461 GCA_963574415.1 Tarsius wallacei | reverse complement strand
ACCACACCTTGCTAATTTTTTGTGTGCATTTTTTGTAGAGATAGGGATCTCCCCATGTTGTCCAGGCTGGTCTCAAGCTTCTGGCCTCAAGTGATCCTCTTGCCTCAGCCTCCCAAAGTCCTGGGATTACAGGCGTGAGCTACCATACCTGACCCTTATTATTACAATTTTTTACTTTAGCCATTCTTTCAGGTATCTAGTGATCTCTTACTGAAGTTTCAATTTGCATTTCTCCAGTGGTGAATGATGTTGAACATCTTTTCATGTGCTTACTTGCCATCTGTATATCTTTTTCAGGGAAATGTCTCTTCATTTCTTTTGCCTATTTTCTAATTAGGCTGTTGGTTTTTGAATTCTTTTTAAAGAAAATATATTCTAAATACAAGTCATTTGGTGAATACGTGGTTTGCAAACATTTTCTCCCAGTCTGTAGCTTGTCTTTTCCTCCTCTTAAACAGTCTTTTTTTTATATCTGTGTAATTTACATACCATAAATCCACCCTTTTAAAGTATGCAAGTCAGTTGTTTTTCCATATATTCACAAAGTTGTGCAATCACCACTAACATTACCTCACTCCCCAAATAAACTCCACACTTATCTTAGCTCCCCAATCCCTCCAGCCCCTACAATCAACTTTTTGTCTCTGTGGATTTGTCTGTTGGGGGAATTCCCTCTAAGTGGAATGGCACAGCACGGGGCCTTTTGTGCCTGGCATCTTTCATTCACCACGATGTTATCAAGTTTCACCTGTGTTGTAGTCTGGGTCAGAATTCCCTTCTCTTTTGTGGCTGAATGCCACACATAGCTTATCCATTGTTATAAGTTGCGTTGTGTCCCCCTTAAAAAAGAAACGTTGGCGTCCTAGCACCTAGAACCTCAGAACGCGGCCCTATTTGGAAGTAGCGTTATTGCAGATGTAATTAGTGAAGATGAGGCCACACCAGAGGCGGGTATCCTTTTTAATCCAGTATGACTGGTGTCTGCACAAGCTGCACAGAGAGCAGATGACCTCCTGACTAGAGACACAGAGATTGAAGTGATGTAGCCACAAGCCAAGGAACACCAAAGAGAGACCTGGAAAAATCCTCCTCTATAAGGTGTCAGAGGGAGTGTGGTCCCGTCTACACCTTGGTTTCAGATGCCCAGCCTCCAGAACTGCAAGACAATCAGTTTCTGTTGTTGGCCGGGTGCAGTGGCCCATGCCTGTAATTCCAGCACTTTGGAAGGCCGAGGCTGGAAGATTGCTTGAAGCCAGGAGTTTGAGACCAATCTGGGCAAAATAGCAAGACCTTGTCTGTACAAAACAAACAAAACTTCTATTGTTTTAGACCACCTAGTTTGTGGTGGTTTGTTATGACAGCCCTAGGAAATTGATAGAAACGGTTTCTATCTTTTGGCTATGATTCGTGCTGCTATGAACATTCATGGGCAAATTTTTGTGGACATATGTTTTTAATCCTCTTGGGTATATACTTAGGAGTGGAATTCCTAAGCCATATAGTAACTCTATGTTTAACTGCTTTGTGTGGTAAAATACATATGACATAAAATTTACCGTTTTAACCATTTCAAAGTGTGTGATTCAGTGGCACCAAGGACATCCACAGTGTTGTGCAACCATCACTTTCTATCGAGTTCCAGGAATTTTTCGTCCCCCCAGACTGAAACCTCATACCCAGGAAGCAGTCACTCCCCATGCCTCCCTCCCCCCAGCTCCTGGAAATCACGAACCTACTTTCTGTCTCTATGGATTTTCCTGTTCTGGATATTTCTTATAAATGGAATGGTCCCACCCATGACCTCGTGGAGTTGGTGTCTTTCCGTTTTGTTTTCAAGGTTCAAGCACATTCTAGCATGTCTCAGTACCTTGTGTCTCTTTGTGGCTGTGTAATACTCCACCGTAATGGAGAGAACAACTTTGGAAATCCATTGAGCTGTTGCTGTGTATTTGGGCTATTTCCACCTTTTGGCTATTGTGAATAAGGCTGTCGCCAACATCCACACAGCCATTTTTGTGTGAACACCTGCTTTCATTCCTCTTGGGCATATATCTATGAGTAGAATTGCTGGGTCATAAGGCAACCCCGAGTTTAACTTTTTGAGAAACTGCCAGACTGTTTTTCACAGTGGCTGCACCGCTTTGCGTTCTCATCCTCAGGGCACAAGGATTCAAATTTCCCCACATCCTCACCGGCACTTGTTATTGTCTTATTATTTTTAATATAACTTATTTAATTGCATGCTTGTAGGGTTTAATGCTTACTAATGGCTGTGCTTAACCACTAGCTTGCAAAATTCATGTGCATCTGACAATGGGCTCTGGTAAGTTAGTGTCAGCTGTGAATGGAAGCCCTACTCTGTGCTTCTGACACAAAGAAACTGTTCTCATCTTTTTTTTTTTTTCTTGAGTCAGGGTCTCACTCTATTGTTGAGGCTGGAGTGCCGTGGCACGATGACAGCGCATTGCAGCTTCGACCTCTTGGGCGCAGGTGATCCTTCTGCCTCAGCCTCCCAAGTAACTGAGACTATAGGCATGTGCCTCCTCCTCAGTTGTTTTTGATCTTTTTTTGTAGAGAAGGAGTCTTGCTATGTTGCCCTGGCTGGTCTCGAACTCCTGGTCTCAAGAGATCCTCCCCTCTAGGCCTCCCAAAGTGCTGAGATTACAGGTTTGAGCCACTGCCCCTGGCCACTGTTCTCGTCTTACTAATGTTTAACGTGGTGGGAGGGAGACTGCCACGACAAATGAACAGATGCTACATTCACGTTAAACCTGCTAGTGAGTGAAAAGGGTTCTAAATAAATATAGAGCCAGGTGCGGGGCGGCGGTGGGGGGGGGGAGTGACAGGTACAGCTGCTGTTCCAGATGGGGTGATCAGGGAAGGCTTTTATGAGGGGGGTACCTTTGAGTAGAGACAGGGATGAAGTGAGGGAGTGAGTGGGCCGGAGCAAGACTGGAGAAGAATGTTCCCGGCAGAGGGGACAGCAGGTGCAGGGGTGAGCCTGTGAGCAGGGCTGGAGGGAATGGAGGGCAACGGGACCCCAGGAGGCAGCCCAGGCCACCTGCCCTGCCGTGTGGGCCACCGTAAGCACTTGGGATTTTGTACCAACCCTTGGTTCTGCTGGATTAACAAGCATCTTCTCCTTCAACCGGGAGGCCTTACCCGTTAGCAGGAAGTAGTGAATCCCACACCCTTTCCCCTGAGCCTCCTTCCCATGGAGCAGCCCTGAGGGAGCAGGAGTTTTGAGGGAGGGGCTGTGTGGATCTGCTCCGGCTGCCATGACATGCACCACAAGCTGGGTGACTTCCACAGACATTTATTCTTTCACGGTTCTGGAGGCCAGAAGGCTGGGGCCAAGGTGTCTGCAGGGTTGCTTCCTTCCAAGGTTGTGGTCTGCTCCAGGCCTCGCTCCTTGGCTGGGAGATGTGTCTTCTCTCTGTGTCTCTTCACATCGTCTTCCCTAGATGGGTGTCTATTTCTGTGCCCAAATCCCACCCCCAGCTCCATTTTTTTTGAGTCTAGGTCTCACTCCATTGCCCAGGCTGGAGTGCAGAGGCATGGACACAGCTCACTGTAGCCTTGACCTCCTGGACTCAGGCAATCCTTCTGCCTCAGCCTTCCAAGTAGCTGGGACTACAGCCATGCACCACCATGCCCAGCTAATTTTGTAATATATTTGTAGACACAAGGTCTTGCTGTGTCGTCCAGGCTTGTCTCGAACTACTGGGCTCAAGCAATCCTCCCACCTCGACCTCCCAAAATGCTGGAATTACAGGTGTGAGCCGCTGCGCCTGGCCTCAATTTCCCCCCTTTGAAGGACACCGGTCCTACTGGGTTAGGGTCCACTCTCATGACTCCACTTAACTCGATCACCTCTGCAAAGACTCTATTTCCAAACCAGGTCACTTTCTGATGTATTGGGGGTCAGGACTCCAACATACGAACTTTTCAAGGGACACATCTTAGCCCTTAACAAGGGGGGAGAATCTTGTTAAGCTTAGGATGGGGTTGAAAAGCGAACAGTTTAGGAGAACATGAGGTACAAGGACCAGAGAGTTTGGGAAGAGGGATGTGACAGGGAGAGAGGCTTGGGGTGTGGTGTCGGGGGTGAGGGAGGGATGAGGAAACCCAAGAACATCTCAATATTTCCTCTTGACAGTTCACATTTGGGGTTGCGTAATAGCATGCAGGGCACCGTGCTATGTCCTTGAAACGCATTCGCTTGCTGTCTTTTTTCCTTCCCCAGCACTTCTGGCTCTGGGATGTTTCCGGCTCCCAAGGGCTTGCCCGTCCGCCTTCTCAGCCAATACATACAGAGGCAACCTCTACTCTGACCTCTGTCACCAGCAGTTAGTGTTATGGACTGAATGCTTGTGTCCCCTCCAGATTCATAGGCTGAAGCCCTAACCCCAAGTTATTATGAGGTGGGGATTTTGAGAGGTGGTTAGGTCATGAGGATGGAGCCTCAGGGATGGGATTAGTGCCCTTATAAAAGGGAACCCTGGGCCGGGTATAATGGCTCACACCTGTGATCCCAGTGCTTTGGGAGGCCGAGGTGGAAGGATTCCTTCAGGCTAGGAGTTTGAGACCAGCCTGGGTAACGTAGCAAGATCCCATCTCTACAGAAAAACAAAACAAAACAAAAATAAATCAGTTGAAGTCTGGGTGTGGTGGTGCAGTGACCATAGTCCCAGCTACCCAGGAGGCTGAGAAGGGACGATCACTTGAGTCCAAGAGTTTGAGGCTGCAGTGAGCTATGATCACACTCCAGCCTGGGCAGCAGAGTGAGATCCTATCTCTAAAAAGAAATAAATAAGTAAATAAATCAAATAACTACAAGATACCGCAGAGAGCTCTTTCTCCCTTTCCTCCATGTGAAGACACAAAGAGAAACAGCAGCCTAGCAGCCTGTAGCCCAGAAGAGGGTCCTCACCAGAACCTGACTGTGCCAGCACCCTATCTTGGACTTTCAGCCTCCAGAACCTTGAGAGGTAAATTTCTGCTGTTTAGAAGCCACCCAGTTGGTGGTCCTTTGTTATAGCAGCCCCAAAGGACTGAGGCAGCCAGTGTTGCCTGTTTCTGAACTTGATCTAAATGGAGTCATATAGTAACAGTTTTATGTCTGGCTTCTTTGCTCAGCAGAGCGTCTGTGAGACTCGTCCTGTTGTAGACAGAGTAGTGGCTTGTTCCTTCTTGCCGCCGTGAAATGATTTGTTGTTAGCGCACACATATGCTGCTGTCCCATGCACAGTTGATGGATGTTTGGGTTGTTTTCATCTCTCCCTCTCTCTCTCCCTCTCTCTTTTTTGAGTCAAGGTCTCACTCTGTTATCCAGGCTGGAGTATAGTGGCACAATCAAGGCTCAATTCAGTCTCAATCTCCTGGGCTTAGGTGATCCTTCCACCTCAGCCTCCTGAGTAGCTGGGACTATAGGCGTGTGCCACCACACTCAGCTAAGCTTTTTGAATTTTTTTTAGCAACAGGGTCTCGCTATGTTGCCCAGACTGGTCTCAAACTCCTGGCCTCAAGTGATCCTCCCATTTCGGCCTCCCAAAGTGAGACTCTGCGCCCAGCTGGGTTGTTTCCTTCTCTAGTCTGTTATAAATGAAGCTGTGATGGGGGTGCCTGAATAAAACTTTGGGTAGATCAGGTCCTTATTTCTCTTGAGGGTGAGTGAGCTTGGTGGGGCATGAAACACACGTGTGTTGAAATTCTACAGGCCCTTCCAGGCATTTTTTTCCAAAGCAGGTGTTCCAAGTTGTGCTCCCATGTCATGGGGCAGGGTTTACTTTTGCCCAGTCTGGTATGGCATCATCAGTTTTCTTCACATTTCTCTGATGGCGAATGCTGTTGAGGGTCTTTCCATAAACTGACTTCCCGCTGAATAACATCTTTGAATAACTCTCACTGCGATTCTGGGAGGTTGGCCTTCTTGTGTCCATTGGAGAGATGGGGACATTTGGAGGGGAGAGAAGGCCAGTGGCCTATCCTAGGGCTCATGACTGGTGAGTGGTAGAGCCCCTGGGGTCAGAGTGTGAGCTCCTTACCTGCTGACAGAAGAACAGCCTTGAGTCCAGGAGAGGAAAGACTCTTTTTTTCCTCACACTGGAAGAGCACAGCCAGAACTCAGATTAGCTCGTTTAAAATTCAGGTTCAGCAATACATGGGTTAAGAAGGCTTTTCTTGACAGGTGTGGTGGCTCATGCCTATAATGCCAGCATTTTGGGAGACAGAGGCAGGAGGATCACTTGAAGTCAGGAGTTTGAGATCAGCCTGGGCAGCATAGCAAGACTCTGTCTCTCTAAAAAAAATAAAAATAAAAAAAAATATGCGGGTTCGAGACTCGCCTGGGCAGGTGAAACCTCATCTCTACAATAAATCAAAAAATCAGCCTGGCGTGGTAGCGCGCGCCTGTAGTTCCAGCTACTTGGAAGGCTGAGGTGGAAGGATCGCCGGAGCCCAGCAAGTCGAGGCTGCGTTGGCCGGAAGCGGCCACTGCACACCAGTCTGGGCGACGGAGTGAGACGCCAACTCAAAAAAAAAAAAAGGAAGGTCTTTCTGGGAACAGGATTGTCTTCTGGCCGGCACTATCCTGAGTTAGCTGTCCTGAAGAGTGCGTCCAAGCTCCAAGCCACGATGTGGGATGAGCCCTGGAGTATGGCCCGTGTCTGTGCACCACAAGAAAACATTACAACCCGAGTAACAGCAAATCCTGGAAATGATGACCTCAGCTTGCAAGCACGCTGCAAGCCATTTGCTGTTGTTCGCAGAAACCTGATACACAGGCCTGAGTGTGGGAGGCAGGAGGCCTGGTCGCTTTGGTCTCAAATTCTAAATCCGGAAGATGTTAGAATTCGTTTTCCCCTGTGTTTTGGGTCAGGTTCCCCGAAAGCAAGCGCTGGGGCGAAGATCCGTGTGCAAGTCATTTATGAAGGACGCGGTCCCAGGGAGGTCAGTAAGGGAGGCAAAGAGCCAGGCGCCAAGCCAGGCAAGGTCCTTTGGCAAAGTTCTCCCAGTGTGGCTTCAGTCTGATCCTGCCAGAAGGACTCCGCAGTGCACGTGGTGCCTCAAGGTTTGTTCAGACTCAGGCAAGGGAACTGGGCATTCTAGAACCTGGGCGTCATTGGTAACGGCTGGCCCAGGGGATGGACACTCCAGGCACCTTTCGATTTCTGCAGGTGCAGGCAAAGCAGCTCTGCGAGGCTGTGCGGTAGAGACCCAGCACCCAGAAGCCAAGGAGGATAGACAGAATCGTGGCACCTGGGGGCACTCGGACAGTCTCCACAGCCATCCCAAGGGGATGTGGTTCATGAGGTCTACGTTGACCTCACGGCCTTTCCTGCCTGTTGCCTGCTTCCCACAGGGCTCCCTGAGTGTCTCCATTTCCAAGCTGGGGGGATGGGTGGTGGCTCTTCTTGATGGAATCATAAATCAACTTTGTCAGGCTCCAACGTGGTGATAAATTGTTAAATGATGTGCTGATAATGCGTGGCATTTTCATTTCCTCCGAAAAACAAAGCCAACGACACGTCTGAATTGCAAATGTCAGCCTGACGTTAGCGACAGCCAGAAGTCAGGGTTCCCGGTCAGTCTGTGAACATGGCCCATCAAAGGAAGCTGGTTTCTTCTGCAAGAATGCAAGGTCTACGATTCCAGGCCATTCTGGAAGGAACCTCACACCGAGACACGGAGGTGCATGAACATGGTGGGTTTCTCTCGCCCCTCCTCCCCCTTCCGGCCCAACACACACACACACACACACACACACACACGGCCAACCTGTAAGATGTTTGTTTATTGGAGTGGAGCATGCAGACAGAAAAGACGCAAAGCAGGAGTGTGAGCCGCCTGGTGGATCTTTCAAAAATGAACTCACCATATGACTGCCACTCAGCTCAAGAAACAGAACCCTCCCAGCCCCTTAGAAGATTCCCTTGTGTCTCGTCTCAGCCTCTACCCGCTCATCCTTAAGAGAAACCACTTTCCCAAGGTCTCACACCCGAGATGAGCTCTGCCTGCTGTTTATACACATGGAAAAGAAACCACATGGGGTGTTCTCTTTTGTGCCTGGCTTCACTGACTTCCCCAGACCTTTGTGAGATTTGTCCTAACACGCGACGGTGTGCAGTAGCGGTCCGTCCACTTGCACTGCTGAATAGTATTCCCTGCTTATATACCCTTTCTACCACTGATGGGCACTGGAACTCTCTCCAGTTTTGCTGTTGCTGGAACATGTCTGGGGTGCACATGTGTATGCATGCTGCTGGATACATGCCCAGTGGAATTGCTGGGTCCTGGGCATTTAAAAAAAAAAGACCTTTAGAGGGTACAAATGATTTTTGGTTACATGGGTGCCTTGTGTAGTGGTGAAGAAGTCAGGGTTTTAAGTGTACCCTCCACCCCCACCTCCTGTGCACACTGTACCTGATAGGTGATTTTTTTTTTTTTTTGAGTTGGAGTCTCACTCCATCGCCCGGACTGGAGTGCAGGGGCCGCTCCCGGCCACCGCAGCCTCGACGGCTGGGCTCTGGCGATCCTTCCGCCTCAGCCTTCCAAGTAGCTGGAACTACAGGCGCACACTACCACGCCCGGCTAATTTTTTAAAAAATTTATTGTAGAGATGAGGTCTTACCAAGTTGCCCAGGCGGGTCTCGAACCTGCGAGCTCAGGCTATCCACTCACCTCAGCCTCCCAAGGCGCGGGATTACAGGCTGAGCCACCGAGCCTGGCTAGGTTTAGATTTCTTATATTCTATCTCCCACATCTTCTCTCTCTATCCCGCCATGTAGTTGAATAAAATTTGTGTTTAAATCAGTAGTCAATGTTTACTTGATGATTTTGTAAATATTGTTCACAACTGATTTTCAAAATGTAAGGACTAGATTTCCTTTTTTATACAGCTATGCCCTTTTGTGCCTGTCCCCCCTTTTCATTTGCTTTGCTTCCTAATTCGGCCCTTGAATTTCTGAAAAAATTGTAAAACTCTTCTCAAAACAGACACACACATCCTACAATCTTTTAACTCCACATTTCTCCCCAGCTTGGAGCTCTCCATCCTGTAGTCCTCTATTTTCCTGCCCCAATTTGTGTTGCTAATCAGTTGTGGTTCTGGGACTGCCTTTTCTATCATTCTGAAAATTTCTTTTACCTCTTTCCTATGTCAGAATTCTTGTTTTATAAATTCCATCACTATTTTTATGGTTTACGCCTTCATTTTGGTGAAGCACATCTTCTAATATCTTCTT
This sequence comes from Tarsius wallacei, assembly GCA_963574415.1. Lineage (NCBI taxonomy): Eukaryota > Metazoa > Chordata > Mammalia > Primates > Tarsiidae > Tarsius > Tarsius wallacei. The sequence continues at coordinate 2,216 of CAUYQG010287722.1, read as the reverse complement.
AAGAACACTTAAAGTCTATAACACTCAGTGATCTATCAAAGAAACAAAGAACTGAGTACCACATGTTCTCACTCATAAGCAGACCCTGAACAATTATCATAATACCATAAGAAAGGGATTGGCAGTAGTGGAAATCTGCTGGGTGTGGAGCACACTTCGTCAGTAAGTGTATCTGATCTCAAACCAGGTGAAGTGGGGACCAAAGTGAGGCCTAAACCTTACCCATACAATGACCATTTGTATACCTAACCCTTAATTGTATCCCATATCTCTAAAGTAAATCTTGTAGACATACATGTCTAAAAATGTCTCCAATCTACTCATTCTTCATATTTTAGCTGGGTATAGAATTCTAGATTAGAAGTACTTCCCTTCAGAACTTTGACGTTACTGAGGTCCAGTACTGCTGTTGAAATTCTGGCATTTGGATTCCTGACCATGTATAAGTAAATCCTCTTTTTCTCTTATGTTCTGAAACTTTGTCATAATGTGCCTTGATGATGATGGTCTTTTTTACCCATTGTGAAAGGCATTCGGTGGATCTTTTCAATTTGATAGTTTATGTTGTTCAGTTCTTAGAGTTTTTAAAAAATGTAACTTATTTCTCAGTTAATGTTCTTCCTGCCATTTTCTCTGCTTTGTCTACAACTGCTATTAGTCCTGATTTGATTCACTATTTTCTTTATCTTTAATCAGATATATTTTCCATCTTTTCATCATTTGTTTTACTTTCTTGGAGAGTTTCCTGATGTTGTCCTCAAATCTTCTTTAATATTTTAATATCTTATTTCTCTGAAGCTATTCTTTACAAATTTTTTTAGAAATATTTTTTCTTTCTCCCAAATTGCTTCAACTTTAATTTGTTTTTCTGTTTGCTTGTCTGATTTCTGTCTTTTATGATAGATGAGTTCCTTAAATATCTTGTGATTTTTGGCTATCTAATTATGTCTAATATTTCTTTTTCGTTACCTTAGGGGTGAGGCACTACACATTGAATTGGCAGTTGTATTTATATGGGCAGAGTTTGCTGACTGGTAGGTAACTAGGATTCTTGATTATTTTATTGGGAAACTTGCTAATGACAGCATCTGAAGTTTTTTCTATTGGTGGAATGAGTTTCTCTAGAAAGGATTCATCCAGGCTTTGTGTGGGGTGATTGAGTTCAGCTGCCAAGATCTGGGGTTGATTAAGGGAAGGGAATGGGGACTGTCACTGTTCAGTGTGCCTACTTTTACTCAACACCAGTTTTTGTTATAATGCCTTTGCTCTGCTCCAAAGTAGGTCCTTGAGTCCAGCCCTCTCTATTTCAACCCTTGCAGAGTGAAAACCCCTGTTTTCTGGCAACAGAATGAAGAGAAGCAGAAGGCTGAGGAGTGAAATTTAGACATGGCAGTCTCACGGTTCCTTCATCTTTCTACCCAACTCTTGTTTTCAGTCCTTTCCTGAAGCCAGGCTTCAAAGATGCCCTGTGTCTCCATCCACGGCTTTCTGGGCCTTTGGAACTTGCTGCTTATTAGCATTAGTTTCTTATGAGTTGGGTTTCTGATTTCTCGGTTCTTCTAAATCAGATAGTATCTGTGTGTCTGCTTTCTGTATTTAAATTTTTTGTTGTCATGCCTAGTCTGGGCTTATTTCCTGTTTTGTTCTCTTTGTCCCTGCTTTTTATATCTTTCTAGTCCTTGCCAGTCAGTTTACTGGCATTTGGGGGATGGTGGCATACATAAAAGACCATGTTCAATTCACCATGTCTCTCTACTTCCTTGAGTTTTTGCTTATTGTCTGTTCCCCATCTGCTTAAAGTGTAAAGGCCCTGAGGGCAAGCAGTGATTTCTCATTTTGTATCAGGCTTCTAACAGCACCTGGCACAGAGTGGGGGCTTAAAAAATATCTGTTGGATGAATGGATAAAGGAATTTTATAGATATTATAACCTTGTGCCTTTTTTTTTTTGAGTTGGAGTCTCACTCTCACCCAGACTGCAGTGCAGTGGCCGCTCCTGGCCACCGCAACCTCGACCTGCTGGGCTCAGGCAATCCTTCCGCTTCAGCCTTCCAAGTAGCTGGAACTACAGGCACATGCTACCACACCCAGCTAATTTTTTAATTTATTGTAGAGATGAGGTCTCGCAAAGTTGCCCAGGTGGGTCTCGAATCTTTACTTTTTAATAACCAAATAACTGTTCATCCTCATACCATCCCTGTGAAATTTTACAGTTCC